>JAJIBD010013976.1:0-35370 GCA_021461705.1 Cryptotis parvus
GAAGCTGTGGCGCCTCCGGCCGCCGGCAATCACCCTTTGCTCCACGCTGCGTGAGCCCACGATCGGCCGAGGGGCATCCACTCAACCCATTGGCCAGGCGACGCGCTGTGTGCCGCCGGCCGTGACGCTGCCCAATGAGGTGGGGTCTGGGTCGCCGGCGCCCCCGCCCCGACCTAGGGCGGGTCAGCCCCCGGCCACTCCGGCTCTCCACCAATAAGGAGACGTAGGGGCGAAAGAGCCACCAATGGGAAGCTGGCTCGGGGCTGAGAGGCGGGACAGCGCTGAGGCCAAGTGGACGTCGTTGCCGTAACAACGGGCGGCGCTGGCCGGTGACAATGGTGAGTGGCAGCTGCTGTGAGGCGCGCACGCAGGCTGAGCAGTTCCCAGGCCTCAGGCAGACCCCGGCGCCTCGAACGCTTGCACCGGCACCGCGGGCCTCGCTGCTTCCGCTGTTCTCTGGCCAGGAAGGCTTGGGTAGCGTCACTGGCTGCTTCCTGCCTGCCCCATCCTTCCTGCCCGCCCCTTGGGACCCCCGCGGCCTTCCTGGCTCCCCACAGCCGGCCTTGCCGAGCCCCCACCCTTTGCCCTAGCTCTCCAACCCCGCCATCCCTAGACCCCCACCCAAGGCCTCCCTTACCCCCAACCGAGGCCTTACCTAGCTCCCCACCCCCATCCTTCCTAGCCCTCCCCATCCATAATCCCCCCCCCATCCCCAGCCTTCCCCTAGCCCCCAGCCCGGTCCTCCCTTACCCTCCCTTCCTAACCCCCACTCGGGCCTTCCCTAGTCCTGCTTCTATAGACCCCCTTAGACCCTAACCATCTCCTGGCACCAGTTTCTGCGCAAAGCTGGTTTGCTATTTTAAGGTGTATTTGACATGGGGACCTTTGGGAGTTGTGCTGTGCTGCTTAGAAAAGACCCAGAAAGCAGATTGAGATCTTAGTGAAAGTACTTTGGGGGCGCCATAACCACCAGTGGGCGGTGCTGAGCTGTCTCTCGACATGGCTTTGATGGAGAGGCGTCCAGAAAGTGAGGTTGCTCTTCCCCTAGAAACAGCTGGGACAAGAAGCAGGGAATAAACAGGGTCTTTGTCCTTTGTGCTAAACCCTGGTCCCATTCCTGGCACACCCAGCTTTGGCATTGGCTTGGTATACAGGTGGGAACTGTGGTTCGTGTACTGCATGGGCTGTATTACATAAGTCTGCTTATGTGTTTGTGACATGCCTGAAGGCCTCCGAATTTCAAGAAGGCAAACATGGCATCAGCTGCGCCAGAGGAAAAGGGTGAGTCCGAAGCCGGAGCTGACTGAGGAGCAGGTCCAGGAGATTCGCGAAGCCTTTGATCTGTTTGATGCCGACGGAACTGGCACCATAGACATCAAGGAACTCAAGGCAAGTCCTGGGCTCTGCTCCGCTGCCTTGGCCTTCACCCCTTGGCCCCTTCTCCCTCCACATTACTGGGGCTGAATTTCCTTACTTACCTTGAGTGTTTTCCAGGAAAATCGGACACATGTCAACTGGTTTGGTGTCAACCAGTCATGTTCAAACCAGTGTTTGAACATGATTGTACTGTTCCAAAGTGGGTGTCCGTGTGCTATTGATGTGATGTTTTTATTGCAGGTGGCCATGGGGGCGCATGGCTTTGAACCCAAAAAGAAGAGATCAAGAAAATGATAAGCGAAATTGATAAGGAAGGGACGGGAAAAATGAACTTTAGTGACTTTTTGACTGTCATGACTCAGAAAATGGTAAGTTGGCTAAGTGAATTGGCATCTTCCCCAGCAGTGGCTTTGGGAAAGTCAACACTGGAGCTTCCCCCCTGGTAACCGTTAGAATTCTGCCTGAGAACTTAGATCCACAGGTTCTCACGGACTCTGGTGGCCACAGAGCCCCAGGTCAGCCAGAGCTGTTTTCCTTTCCTTCAGCTGTAGTGAGAGAAGGACAGGCTGTGATGAAATCCAGGAGTGCTGATAGTAAGGGAAGCCCAGGGAAGCCCATGTGTTTGGGTAAGATGAATTCTTAGATCTGAGAGTTTTCTTTCTTTTCTCTTCCATTTGGTATTTTGGGAAACCCCAGCCCCAGGTTTTAGGAGCTGTGTTGTCCCTGTGCTGGCTTGAGTGTGTCCATGCTCTAATCTTAGGTGTCATCCCTTTCTACCACCCAGAGGGGCAAGACATGGGGAACATGTCACTCCAGCTTTCTCCCTCCTTGGAGAGGCTCCAAGGGCCATTGCTCTTTTCGCCAGCCTCCTACCCTCCTTCACAGCGGCCTCACCTCACCTGCCCTTAGGACCCATATCATTTTTATGCTGATTGTGCAGGATGCTGGCTGCCTTCCCTGGTCCCCTCTGATAACACTGATATTGGAAACCAGTGAGCCATACCTGTCTTCCTCTCTGGACTGGGCAGTCAGAGGCTTCCCATTCTGTAACCGCATTCAGCTGGGTTCCCAGCCTGTTCTCCTTAGGTCTTTCTGCCCCAAGCTCGCTGTCAGGAAGAACTGGGCTCTGCAGTGTTGGACCATTTACTCTCTTGACTCTGTTGTAATCTTGGGTGTCTGGGGCTGTTTCCACGCACCCCAGTGGGTTGATTGGGCCAGCCCTTGTGCTTCTTATGGTTGTCAAATGCCTCCAGCAGTGACCACCAGGAGACTTTGAAAAGAGGTTATTCCTTATGCCTCTGAGTGATACAGCAACATGGTCCCCACTGCACCCCTGCACCCCCACTGCATCTCTGAGCCCACACAGCAACTCTTGGCTCACACTGCACACCTGTGCCCACACTACTCCCTGGACTCACATAGCACCCCTGTAGCCACAGTGTACCTCTGGAATCACATAGTATCCCTGGACCCATACCACATCCCTGCTACCACACCATAACCATGGGCTCATTCTGCACCCCTGCATGCACACTGTACTCCTGGACTCACACAGCACCCTTGCACCCACATCAAACCCCTGGACTCACACAGCACCCCTGGACCCACACAGCACCCCTGGACCCACACCACACTCCTAGACTCACACAGTACCCCTGGACCCACACCATACCTCTGCGCCCACTCCACGCCCCTGCACCCACACCATACCTCTGGACTCACACAGCACCCCTGGACCCACACCACACTCCTCTGCCCACACTGTACCCCTGGGCTCACACAGCACCTGCTGACCTACACCATACCCCTGCGCCCACACTGTATCCATGGACTCATACCACACCTCTGAACTAATACCCCAGGACCTCTGGGTTCACACTGAAAGTCTAGGCCCATACTACATCCCTTTTTTTATTTTGCTTTAGGGTCACACCCAGTGACACTCAGGGGTTACTCCTGGCTCTTTGCTCAGGAGTTACTCCTGGCGGTACTCGAGGGACCATTTGGGATACCGGGGATCGAACCCGGGTTGGCTCCATGCAAAGCAAATGCTCCAACCCCACACTACACCCCTGGACTCACACTTAGCACCCCTGGGCCCACACCACATCTCACTCCTTGGCTCACACAGTACTAATGGGTTTTACACAGCACCCCCACAACACAACACACAACCCTGGGTTCATAGCACCCTGGGGCTCACACTGTACCTCAGGCCTCACACCACACCCCTGGACTAACATAGCATCTTTGGCTCCACACCACACCCCTGGCCCACACTGTATCCCTGGGCTAACACCGCAACCCACACACTGCACCCCTGGCCTCAAAAGCACCCAGAGCTCACACAGCACCCCGGGCCCACACTGTCCCCTGGACTAATAGCACCCTAAGCCCACACCACCCCTGGGCCCTCACAGCACCTGTGGGCCCACACCCCTAAAAAACACCCCCACCTCTTGGCTCACACAGCACCCCTGAGCTAACACAGAATCTCTGGGCCCACACTACATCCCTGGTACCATACCCCTAGGCTAAAACAGGAACCTTGGCCCACATAGCACCCCGGGCTCACACCACACCCTGGACCCACAGAATACCCCTAGGCTCACATGTCACCTCTGTGCCCATACACAGGCTCACACCATATTCCTATGCTCACACAGCACTCCAGGGTTCACACACCACACCTAGGCTCACACCATACCCCTGGGCTCTCACAGCACCCCTGGGCTCACACAGCACCCCCTGGCTCACATAGCACCCCTGGGCTCACACCATACCCCCTAGCTTCACACAGCAACCCTGGGCTCACACCATACCCCTGGGCTCTCACAGCACCCCTGGGCTCCACACAGCACCGCTGGCTCACATAGCACCCCTGAGCTCATACCCCTGGGCTCACACAGCACCCCTGGGCTTATACCATACCCCTGGGCTCACCACGGCACCCCTGGGATCACACAGTACCCCTGGGCTCATACAACACACCTCGCTCATACAGCACCCCTTGGCTCACACAACACCCTGGGCTCACACAACACTCCAGGCTCACATAGCACCCCTGGGCTCACACAGCACCCCTGAGATCACACAGTACCCCTGGGCTCGCACAGCATCCCTGGGATCACACAGTACCCCTGGGCTCACACAGCACCCCCAGACTCAGACCATAACCCTGGGCTCATACAGCACACCTCACTCATACAGCACCCCTGGGCTCACACAACACCTTGGGCTCACACAACACTCCGGGCTCACACAGCACCCCGGGCTCACACCGCATCCCTGGGATTACACAGCACCCCTGGGATCACACTATACCCCTGGGCTCACATAGCACTCCTGGACTCAAGCAGCACCCCTGGGCTCAAACAGCAACTCTGGGTTCACATCATATACCTGAACTCACACAGCACCCCTGAGCCCACACTGTATTCCTGGGCTCACATGCACCCCTGGACTTACACAGCACCCTGGGCTCACATAGCATCCCTGGGCCCACACTATATCCCTGGGCTCACATAACACTCCTGGATTTGCACAGCACCCTGGGCTTACATTGCACACCTGGGCTCACACTGCACCCCTGTATCCACACTGTATCTCTGGGCTCACACAACAGCCCTGGGCGCACACCTCACCCCTAGACTCACACCACTCCCTGGGCCCACACTGGTCAGAGACCAGTGCACAGGGGCCTGGGGCCTGCTTTTCTGTTGAGAGTAGGGCTCATGGAATTTGTGGGTTCACCTTATTGATGGAGGCTTCTTTTGTTTTATTTTTTTCTTTTGGGTCATACCCAGTGATTACTCTTGACTCTGCACTCAGGAGGTGCACAGGGGACTATAGGAGATGCTGGGGATCGAACCCCAGTGGGCCTCGTGCAAGGCAAATACCCTCCCTGCTTGACTATCGCTCCGGCCCTTATTGATGGAGTTTCACACAGAAGTTTGGTCATTTGAAGCACGGGAAGAGGGAAGAAACCAATTGCTCTTGTCGAGAACCAGCAGACTCAAACAAGCCTTAGCAGGGATGCAGCTTGGCCCTTTCACTGTTGTGCACCCTTGTGTATTTCGGGAGCCTCTTTGGGTGGTGCCCTGGCAATGGAAGCTTAGCCTGGCACTTTCCCTTACCAGCCAGCCAAGTGCTAGGGTTTCCTCCGGGACCTGCGTGTCCATCTGGGCTCTCTCTTGCCCTGCCGTCCTGCCCTCACACACTGTGCCTCTGCATTTGCCTTGTGCTGTCTGCTCCTTCAACCCCAGCCACTGTCTGTTTTTCTTTGCTTCGGTGCCTGAGGATGAAGGCGCAGCCCTGATGGTTCCTCCTCAGTGTCTGCTCCTCACCTTGGGACTGTGTCCTGTGGTCTTTATGGGGACCATCGGAGTGCCGGGCTGGGCAGGGAGGGGAGGGGAGGCTATGGTACAAGATTGTGGCGTTGCCATCCTCACATGTGTCGTGTGCTATTTGGTCAGTCTGAAAAAGACACCAGAGAAGAAATCCTGAAAGCTTTCAAGCTCTTTGACGATGATGAAACCGGGAAGATCTCGTTCAAGAATCTCAAACGGCGTTGCCGAGGACTTGGCGAGAACCTCCCTGACGAGGAGCTGCAGGTTGGTCCAAGCTGGCCTCAAAGTGGGTTCTGTTGGCCTCTCTCTTTCCATACTGCAGCAGAGCCATGGACCCTGCTCCCAGAAAAGGCACATTTGCACAGTTGTACTTCCTGTGTTAGGCTTTAGGACTCCCCGGTGTAAAGGATCTTCAAGCTTCCTGAGTCGTAGCGAAAGCACAACTTGCGTGCCGTACAAAGGGGCACATCCACGGATGGACCCCAGATGTTCATCATGCATGTCCCCCAAATCACAGTAGCAGCTAAGCTCAGCAACAGGCTTGCGGAGGGCTCGAGCTAGCAGCTGTCTCTACACACAGCCTGTGAAGCAGCTTCATGAGAGGAAGTGCAGCTTTTGGAGTCTTTGACATTTAAAGCCTGTTCCTCTTCCCCTCCCTTTTGCTGGTGCTGTTGCTGTCCCTGGGGCCCCACCCACTTGGCATCTGTCTTCTGGAAGCTGTGCCTTCTATTGGCCCTTGGTCGTCCCAGACAGTGTTGCCCTCAGAAGGGCGCTTGGCACCTGTACAGCAGTGCTTGGGATTGAACTGGAGTTTTATATCACTAGGCAGGCACTCTGCTGCTGAAGTTGGGAGGGGGCTGGGTCTTTACCAAGTGGAATCAGGCTAATATTACAGTCCGCATATCTTTATGGGCTGCTAGGGGAAATTCATGCATATTCGTGAGGAGAGAGGTGGGCCTGCACTGGGGGGCATGGAGTGAACACGCAGGACGAGTAGCACATATCACGGAAAGTGGTAGAGAAGCCACCCCCCTCTTCTGAGGTGGGAATGGAGCGGGCCCAGGGGTCAGGGACACTGCACGACGCAGCCTCCACTGACCTGTTCTGCCCAGCTGGGGCACTGGGCTCCATATTAGTAGAAAAGTATTTGTCAGTTTGTCTTAATCTGATTCAAGTCCAGAGAATGTATCAGCGGCTGCTTGAGGAGAGGGATTGTCACAGCCTGAGGCCACAACCCTCAGACCAGGCGAGGCCACAACCCGAGGCCATAACCCTCAGACCAGCCAGACAACGTTCTGGCTTTGCATCCGGTGGTGGCTTGGGCTGCTCCCATCTGTGGAACTAGGGAGCATGATGAACCAGGGTCGTGAACCAGGGGTCCCCCTTTGCCTGCAGCTGCATGCAAAGAAAATGCTTCCTTCCTGGATTCTGCAGTGCACTGCTTTGGCCTCCTTCGCCTCCTTAGCTCCTCCAAGGAGCCTGTGTGGAAGAAAGAGACAGCGACAGAACTGCCAAAGCTTTGGCTTGCTTTCTTTTCTGTCCTTTCTTTTTTTTTGGCTTGTTGGAGTCACATCTGACTATGCTCAGGGGTTCCATCTGTCTCTACACAGGTGGTACTCAGGGGAACAATATGGGATGCTGGGGATCAAACCTGGGTCGGCCGTGTGCAAGGCAAATGCCCTCCAAGCTGTGCTATGGCTCCAGTCCCAACTTTGGCTTTCATGTAGCATCCCACTACATTTCACTGTGTGATCCCACTTGGGTTCCGCTTATGAATTTGACCTGACCCTTCCCATTGCACAGGAAATGATTGATGAAGCCGATCGGGACGGAGATGGAGAGGTCAGCGAGCAGGAGTTCCTGCGCATCATGAAGAAGACCAGCCTCTACTGAGCCCCGTCTGCCTCTTTCTGCTGCAAGCACACACGTCTCTCGCTTCCAGCTTGTCCTGCCTCCCTGCCTGAAACCTGTCTCTGTGAAACACAAGCTCATCCACCTCTGACCTCCCGGCTAGCTTGGGCCAGCAGCTCGGATCTCTTTTGATCTCAGGAACGTTGTCTTGGCTAGTCAGCTCTTTATCAGAGGATTTGAACTTCAGTTCTCCCAGGCACAGTAGGAGAGCACAGTAGAGGGGGAGAGTCTCCGGGGGAAGAGTCTCAGGCGGTATTGCTCCCCTCTTCAAGGCATTCCACTTTTATCCACCACAGAAGGATTTGGGGACCAGCACACCTGTGCCCACATCCCCCAAGCAGGGATATCTTGGACGGATCCTGTTTAATCGACACTTGAGCTTTCTCTTTTATAAAACTCTCACTTGCATTTGGATGTGTATTTGTGCTATTTTGTTATGTCTTTAAAATAAATTCCTTCTTATTTTGAGCTTTTACTTTCAAAGAATGAGTTCTTTAGTCCTGGTTCATTTTCTAGGCCAGTGGTTTCAGATCTCAGTCTGTTGACCCAGACGTATATAAAGATTGAAAGCTACTGTTCAGCCACAGGTGCCCCAACTTCCTTGGTCTACTGCCTCCTTTCCAGAAAGAAATCACTCAGTGACCCTGGAGATCTACTTTCTTTAAGTGATCGGAGACAAAGTGCCCCCAATGACAGCTAAAGCCAGTATAATCCCCCTGAGTGTGCCCCCGGAATGCGGGCACAGCCCCTCTTGGAGAGACAGTGGTTCTCAGCCTTTTTCTTCCCACCTCGTTTCTTCTGTTTTACTACGTGGACCCCCTTGTCTGTTCATTTTTTTAATTTGGGGAACCATGAATTGCAATCCCTTTAGTGAGGGGCTGTCATGCGTACAGTGTTCCAACACCCCCATAGAACTGTATCCTCTCACTACTCACCCCATCCTGGCCCCCTCCTGGGTAAGCTCAGTTCTGTTGACAAGTTCTCACTTTATATTGCTGTGGGTTGTTTATTATTCCCATACTGTATTGCCTTATCTCCTACATTTGCGAGATAATTCTGTCTTTCCTCTCCTGGCTAACTTCACTCAGCATCATCCTCTCCAGGTACACCATGGAGCAGCAAATTGCATATTTTAACTTGTAACCAAGTAGTCATCCGTTATAAATATGTGCTATACTTTCTACACTCATTTGTTCTTGGACACAGGGTTTCCAGATTCTGGCTATTGTGACTAGTGCTGCAATGAACATAATGAGGTGTTCAAAAGCAGGTGGCTTTTTTGGAAAAAAAATTTGGGGGGCCTTGGGATAGATGCCAAAAAATGAAGTTGCTGGGGCATATGGAAGTTCAATTATTTGTATTTGGCCTATATTTGGTGGTGTTCAAGGCTTACTCCTTGCACTTTTCTCAGGGGTCACTCCCAGCGGTGCTCTTTGGCCACAGGTGGTGCGGGGTCAGACCAGGTTCAGCAACTTGCAAGGCAAGTGTCTTGCCCACTTGCATTTTAGGCCCCATCAATTCTTCATTTTTTGAGAAGTGTTTTCCAAAAAAATTGAACCACTGAAAAAGTTGAGCCACATATCTACATTAACAGTGGCCCCCTAGGCTTCTTTGGTGACCTTCCCTTTTATGTGATTTTTACCTGTGGTCCCTTAGAATATCCGAAGGGAGCCCCCACTGGGGGCCATATGGCCCTGGGGGAGAAAACACTTCTAAACCATTAAGTTGAAGGCAACATAGTGATCCAAACTCTTTACTGGCCTATGAACAGAAAGCAAAACAATCCTTTACTCTTTTTTATTTTAGTTTTTGGGCCACACCTGGCAGTGCTCAGGTTACTCCTGGCTCTGGAATCAGTAATGACTCCTGGAAATGCTTGGGGGATCATAGGGATACCAGAAATCGAAACCGGATCAGTCACTTGCAAGGCAAACTTACCTTGCCCTACCTGCTGTACTATTTATCCGACCTCCATTTACTTGCTCTTCACATGAATTGTTTCTTGCTTGAGAGACCCTTGGTTTATCAACTAGAAGAGTTTTCCCTGTTGCCTTAATCTAAATGAATCCCTATAAATAGTTTGGCAGAGTGAAAGGCAGGAAAGAATACTGTCAGTCATTTGAGCTTGGAAAAAATGCAAGAAAGCCAATAGTTTCTTGACCTTGTCTCAGGATCTTGGTGTGGGTTCCTGGAGAGTGAGACCCTGGGCCTACCTGGGACCTGTGACAGAGAACAGAAGACCCGTTAAGGTCGCGGCTTCAGAGGGAAGCCAGGGGGTGTTGAGGGTAGAAAGCACCTAAGGAGGATGGACTCCTCATTCACCCCACCTGCAGGTGGGAAGACGACATTCGGCTTCCAGGGAGCCAAGTCAGAGCCAGCACGAGCTGAATTCTAGTGGTTGGTCAGCAGAAGCCTGGCCTTTTCTGGCTTTCTGCTGTTGACTTGTTCCGTGTTGAGATGAATGCAATTCCAACTTTGCTGGGCATCCTGTACCTCAAATGGTGACCACCCATGGAGAACATTTTATTGAGGCAAAGTCCCAGTCCTTGTTGCTGGAGTGACTCTCTGGAGGACTTAGGCCCAGCAGGGGGTCTCCTAGTAGAGCAGGGATTCTTAAGCGCTTTCCATTTATGACCTCTTTCTGCCTGCGCTGCCAGAAACATCTCGGGTTCGCCATGTGGATGATTGTGAATTCAGTTGTGGTCGTCGCAGGTAACTTTTGCCATTGCTGAAGTGTTTGCCACCTCCACATTCCGTTTCTTGCCCTCTAAAAGGATCATGGCACCATAATTTAAGAAGTTAGGTCCTAGAGAAGAGTGGGGAACAAGAGAGGCCAGGAGCACCTCAAAGCTGAGGTCTCAGGACTCCACTTCTTCTGGTGCACAGGGGCTTGGGGAAATCTGGGCCCCAGAGTTCCGCTCACATCAGTACTGACACGGAGACCCTCGCTTTGGGTCACCTCAAACAGCCCGACACTCGAAATGTCTCTTCTCAGCCTTGTTGCTTTGTTGTGGTTGGCACTTACCACAGTTGATTCACGTGCGGTCATGGGGTGCTTCTTTATACTGGCCCCCTGAGTTGAGTTGGCAGCATTTCCAGAGTAACATGGCACATTGCTCTCTTCTAAGATCTGGCAAAGTCCTCCGATACTGGGCAGGAAGTATCAGAGACCGGAAATACCTTCTCTCCTGCTCAGTGTTCTCATACAAAAATAGGCCAGAATCTCTTATGGGGATGGAACATCTTGCCAGGGTAATTGTAATCTTACCCGGGAGCCCCAGTGCAGCCAGTCTATGGTAGGACGGAAGGCCGTATTCAGTGAAGGGAGCAGCAGAGTGGCAGGGGGATGGTCATAGCCCAGCTGGCTGAAGGGGGTGCTGTGGTCAGTTCAGAGGCACTGGGCCAGCTGTTACAGACAATGGCAGGGAGGGAAAGATAGTGGAAGACACAGAGGAACAGAAGCAGAAGGTGTTGTGGGCAGGCTGGCTAGTTGGTGTGGGAATGCAGAGAAATGTGTGAGCGCTGGGCTGGCCAGGTTGGCCATCTCTACAGCTGTTCCGTTCGACAGAGAGAGAAGGTCAGGAAAACCAACAGGGTCAGGGAGCCAGAGGCAGGGTCGCTCAGTGCCCCTTGGGGTGAGGGGAATCTTCAGAGATGGAGGAAGAGAGAGAGGGCTCAGCCCTCTGGAGAGCACCAGAGCGATGGCGGGATGGGGGGACAGCAGGGGTCACTTTTCGTGAGGCTACAGCAGGAAGGTTCTGGGGAGTAGGGAGAGACTGGGAAGGGACGCAGAGGGGAAGCGAGGGAGCAGAAAGCGGTGGGCCCCAAGAGAGGCCAACAGTGGGCTTAGGCCATGATGGGCACAGGGGTGCTGAGGTCAATCGTGTTGGGTGGTAGGTCTTGGAGGCCGGCCCATTTAAGGCTGAGGAGTTGATAGGGGCCATGGAACGGGGGTTTCTTTCTAGCAGGGATTGACTAGACATGTGCAGGCGGCCCTGGGAGGCGTGGTGTAGGGACTGGGGAAGGACGGCAGAGGCGCCTTGCAGATGCTGCTCCTAGCCACTAGATGGCGGGCTAGGACCAAGATGCCGCTGCAGGATCTTGGGGAGAGTCCAGCCCTTCTGTGTGCTGCCAGGATCCGGGTGACAACAATAAACCGTGGTGCCAGGGCAGAGACACTCTTGGCAGGCTTGCAACCCTCAAAAATCCTGGGAATGTGTGGCTGGTGTGGGCCAGTGGGGTTTGGGGGCTGCTAGAGGGAAGGTGGGGGGGGGTGGTGAAGTCAGTTCCAAGGGGGACCTGGGGGCTGCCTTAGGGACTGGCAGATGATATGGTTCTTTGAGTTTTTATTATACTGTCCATTGGGTTTATCTTGTCTTTCCCCCCAAATTTTATTACACCATTTTAGACATACAATTGAAAGATGCTCATAAAGAGTTTTTGGTTCTACAGTGCTCCAACACCCATCCCTCCACCCAAACCCATCTCCCATCTCCCTCCCCCTCCCACCCAAACCCATGCCCCCACCTCCCTCCCCCTCCCACACCTCAACTACTTGTCGGGTTCTGTATGTCATTTCTCTATCTCTCCCTCCCCAAACTTTCCTGCATATCGTGGAATGCAGTGCATTAAAGGACATTACTGTTTCCACTATTTTAATGGACCGAGTGGCCACAAGCGGCTGTGCGACCTGGGCTCAAACTGGTTTTGCTCTGTTAATCTGGTCGTGAGGTAGTATCCCAGCATCTGGACAGCGAAGGTGGTGGCTGAGTGTGGTGGGCGAGTCTCATCCGGCTGCTTCTGGGACCCCCAGAGGTGATGGGCCCACTCCCAAAACCCATCTGTCCTCCTGGGGGCCCCATGGTCAGCTGGGCCCAGGGGGGCCGGAGTTCCAGGTTCCCCAGCCGCTTGTGAGGCTCTTCATGCTATGGCTGGTGGTCCCAGGGCAGCTCCTGGGGCGGGGCCACCAGGCTCGACAAAATGGAGGGGGAAGGGCCGACCCCTGACTCCATCTGACGAATTCCCAGTGATTCCCACTTCTGGGAGCCGCCTACCTGGGCTCGAACTGGTTTTGCTCTGTTAATCTGGTCATGAGGTAGTATCCCAGCGTCCGGACAGCGAAGGTGGTGGCTAGTGTGGGCGAGTCTCATCCAGTTGCTTCCGGGCCCCCCAGAGCTGATGGGCCCACTCCCAAAACCCATCTGTCCTCCCGGGGCCCCATGGTCAGCTGGGCCTGGGGCGAGCCGAGTTCCAGCTTCCCCCAGCCGCTTGTCGGGTTTATCTTGTCTTTGTTCCATGGGTCCACACTCCAGACTCTATAGGGCTTCCAAGTGGCCTTTGAGTCTCAAAAAGCAGGGAGGCTGCTCATTTCCTGTCCTTTCTGGACAAGCAGCATTACCTTCTGCAGGCCCACTGAGTGTGGGTGGGCAGAAATGAACATTGACTCTTGCCTGTTGAGGTACTGTCACCCTTTGTCACCCAGACTAAGTCACTACATGCTTTCAAATAGAGCATCTGGGCCAATTGCACCTCTAGAGAAAGCAGCCGGTGGCCATTTCACGCCATACTTATCTGTGGTCATTTGCCACATGAAAGCCAGTGGGCTTGGCACCTCTGATTTCTGTCTGGAGGAGTCGGTCACAGAGAATAGACAAACTTACAAGAATCGTCCAAGCTTTAGGGATGCCTGGGCAGCCATCAGTGGTCTCATGGGCTGGTAATTTATGCCATATATTTAGCCATTGTTTAAGGTGCTAGAGCCTTAAGGACAGTGAGTAAATGCATCACCACTCCCGGGGAAGATTTCACAGAACTATCAGAAGGTGACCGTAGAATAGAAAATGCTGGGGCCGGAGCGATAATCCAACAGGTAGGGGTTTTGCCTTGCATGTGGCTAACCTGGGTTTGATTCCTGGCATCCCATATAGTCTCCTTAGCACCCCTGGAGTTATTCCTGAGTGCAGAACCAGGAGTAACCCCTGAGCATTGCCAGGTACGACCCCCAAAAAAACACACACACATCTGGGGCCAGAGAAATAGCATAGTGGGTAGGGTGTTTGCCTTGCACATGGCCAACCTGGGTCAGATCCCTGTCATCCCATAAGGTCCCCGGAGCACAATCAGGAGTAATTTCTGAGTAGTCAGCCAGGCGTAACCTCTAATCATTGCCAAGTGTGATCCAAAAAGAAGAAGACTAGAAAGTGCTGACACTTTCCTACTCAAGTTTTGCCTTTGTTTTTTTTTTTTGTATTTGGGCCACACCCAGCGATACTCTGGACTGACACCCAGCTCTTTGCTCAGGGATCACTTCTCACAGGGCTCAGGGGACCAAATGGGATGCGGGGATCAAACCAGGGTTAGTCGCGTGTAAGGCAAACACCTTCCCTGCTGTGCTTTTGCTCTGCCCCTCTTTTGCCTATGTTGTCCTCTACAGCTAAATGACACTCAACATTTTTTCTTCTTTCCTGCATGTACATTTGTTGCCCATTTCTATTCTAAGCCCGAAGCTATTTTGCCTAAGGTACTACCCTAACCTTGGGGCTTTGTTATGGGACAATCTCCCACACTAAGCCACTCTCATGGTTGACTGGAGCTGTGCGGAGTCCCCGTTTGTTTCAAGTCTCCCATTGCCATGGGGACCTGCCTCCCTGGCATCCTCCTGCCCTCCTCTAGTTCAGAAAGCTCTGGGATAGGACACCTTCTGCTGGAACAAAAAGAAGCCAGTGTGTGCTGATTGTAAGTGAAGCAGAGTGCCATCCTAGCATGTCACACTGTGACATGTCACACACATGTGATGACTCAAAGCTGGATCAGTTCGAAGCCTTGAAAACAGCAGCCTCTGAATTAAAGGTGCCTGGAAACCAAGTCTGCTTCTGCTAAGCTCTCTTCAAAGCCCCCCTTAACTGCCCCTTGCCCCCCTTTCTTTCCTTCCTGATTGCTGTGATTTAGTGGCCACTTTCCTGTCCTTTCTCCGCTTTGCTCTGAGCACCTGGCATGCTGCCAAGTCCCCCTGCAGAGTGCTTGCCTGGCGGCAGCCCTCCCCTTTGCTTCTGAAACCACCTCCCATCTCTGCTCAAATCAGGCTTGCTCTAATGTCCTCATGGCAGTGCCATCTTCCTCACGACACTGTCACTCAGCCAACCCTTTCTGTGAAGCAGCCATGGTCTTGGCAGACAAGACCAAATGTCCCTGGCCTCAGTCTGTCTTCTGGAAAACGGGCACAGTGATGAAGAATGTTAGTGATTCCACCACCACGTCCTGCCCAGACACCCCCTCCCCTGGGTGGCCTGTGGTCACTGCTCATTGTCCTGCTCTCCTTTTATCCTTATTCTGGGCTGTTCAAGCCTCTGTGTGTGTATGTGTGTGTGTGTGTGTGTGTGATCGTGTCTGTGATCCTGGGTATAGTCAACCTTGGTTTGATTCGCCAGCATCCCATATGGTTCCCTGAGTCCACCAGGGAGTGACCCATGAGCGCAGAGCCAGAAGTAGCCCCTGGGAACCGCTGGGTTGTCCCAGAAACAAAACACAAATTTATTATTATTATTATTTTATTGGTTGAGATTCTGCAGCTTAGAATACTGCCAATGATGGCTTCTTATGCACATAATTCCAACACCACACCCACACCAGGGTACCTCATCTGCCCCCCAAGAACCCCACTCTCTCGACCGCCAAACCCCCAGCTCAATTGTATGGATCACTTTCTCCTTTCTGCTCTCTGGCCCTTTGTTGTTACCTGACTGTGTATCTCTCAGCCCCACATCTGAGAGAGATCTTTCTGTCTCTACCCGTGCTTCTGAAGTTAGCCAGTACCCGTTTCTCCTGAAAGCTTTGGTTTGAGAGACAGGGGTGGCGGAAGGTGAGGGAGGAATGTGGGGGTGGAGATGGGGGTTCTACCAGTGGGAGGCCTTCCAGCATGTTCTGGCCATGACAGCCTTGCAGATGCCGCTCCTTGCCACTAGATGGCGGACCAGGACCAAGAGGCCGCCGCAGGGACTTGGGCAGAGTCCTGCCCTTCTGTGTGCAGTGAGGGCCCCGGCCATAAACCATGGTGCCAGACCAGAGTCTCTCCTAGCAGGCTGGCAACCCTCAAAATGTCACCGGGTGTGGACGCCGAGAGAATGGTCGTTTGTATGAAAATATGCCTTGTGAAGTCTAATTTCACTGTATCACTGTCTTCCCGTTATCATCGATTTGCTTGAGCGGGCAACAGTAACATCTCTATATGTCCTGTCTCATGCAAGTAGAGCCCAAGGGCACCTGCTTGCTCCAGGAACATAAAGAGCCTCAAACCATTCCATCAGGTCATGGGAATGAGGTCTATAATTGTTACTGGTATTTGGCATATCAAATACGACACGGGTAGCTTGCCAGGCTCTGCCGTGCGGGTAGCACACACTCTTGTAGTCATCTCTAAATGCAGCATTTGTTGATGAACCGCACGGCCGCTTGAGCCGGACTGTGATAGGCTGGTCTGCTGGATAGAGTTCTGACGAGTGGGAAGTCCAGATGTGGAAAATTGAGGCCCTCATGGAGAGGGGGGTTGTCTGGCTTGTTGAGAGGCTCTGCTGGGGTGGCGGGCCAGGGCTGGAACCCGCCATCCCCTCCCGGGTGCCTCGTGAGCGGCTGGGCACAGGGACAGCGAGTAGCAGCTCTGCCCCATGTCTGTGAGTCTCTGGATCAGCATACGTGGGCGGATTTTTTTTTTCTTTTCCCCAAATTTTATTACACCATTTTAGACATACAATTGCAAGATGCTCATGTAGAGTTTTGGTTCTACAGTGTTCCAACACCCATCCCTCCACCCAAACCCATCTACCATCACCAATAACCCCACCTCCCTCCACCCTCCCATATTTCAACTACTTGGCGGGTTCTGTATGTCTTTTCTCTCCTCTCTATCTCTCCCTCCCGCCAAACTTTCCTGCACATCGTGGAATGCAGTGCATTAAAGGACATTACTGTTTCCACTATTTTGATGGACTGCGCGGCCGCAAGCAGCTGCGACCCTGGGCTCGAACTGGTTTTGCTGTTAATCTGGTCGTGAGGTAGTATTCCAGTGTCCGGACAGCGAAGGTGGTGGCTAGTGTGGTGGTCCAGTCTCATCCAGCTGCTTCCGGGACCCCCCAGAGGTGATGGGCCCACTCCCAAAACCCATCTGTCCTGGGAGCCCCATGATCAGCTTAGCCTGGGGAAAGCGGAGTTCCAGGTTCCCAGGCCGTGTTTGAGTCTCTGCATGCTATGGCTGGTCGCCCCAGGGCAGCTCCTCCATACCTGGGCCAGATTTAAAAAAGACTGCTGCAGGGTGGATCTCGATGAGCCAGGCTGTGATAGGCTGGTCTGCTGGGTAGAGTTCTGAGGAGGGAGAAGTCCGGATGTGGAAAATGGAGGCCCTCATGGAGTGGGGTTCGTCTGGCTTGTTACGAGGCTCTGGATTTTGTATATTAAATATTGCTCTCCTCTTTACTTTTATATCCTTAGTATATTTTTATGTTAGCTCAATGTCCTTTTTGTCTAGACAGAGGAAAGCACTTATTGCTATGCTTTTGTAATATGGGAGTTAATTGACTCTGAATAATGTTATATTTACTTCACTTAAACATCAGTTGCCCTTAGATTGACTTTAATTCCTTACACGCCAAAAGGAGGGCCCCATTGAGGGACTTGGATGGACCCAGTGCAAGCCCTAAGTAAGCTACCCCTGGCTTCAACAAGGGACAGCCTAAGCACCATAAAAAGTGTAATAAGTTAAGAGTATGGTCATAGAGCAAACTCTGTCATGACCCAAAAATAAGCAACTGATTAAGGACCCTATTCGGGCTAGGAAAAAACTAACCTGGCTTGAGGAACGTACTCTGGGAAATATAGCAAGATGTCCACAGGAAAAGTACCCTTTGCCATGAGTCAGGAGAGACCATTTGAACCTTATCCAGTGGTAGATAAAAGTCCTTATCATTTACTGTGTTTACACAAGATTAATATACATATTATTAATAAGTAAATGTAATTTGATTGTTTGAATGGATTACCAATAAACAAAAGGAGAAAGTAATATGTTCTTTGATGGAATTCTGTTCTTACTCTTGAGGGTTTTCCAAGAAGGTATTTAAAGTACTATAGCCCCAAGAAGGGATTCCATCCCTGGAGTAGACCACCTAGAAGACTATCTCCTGAAGGAGGGGCTTTGCATCTTTTTATGTTTATGTTAAACTAAACCCATATGTTATATATATATATATATATATATATATATATATATATATATATATATATATACACACATATGTTTATTGTTCTAATGTTTACTGGTTATAAGCAATAAATCCAGCAAGCTGAGGATGGTCAGGGCTCAGTCCACGAGGCTGTTAGCCCCCTGATTCCATGCCTTTTGCTCTTCTGTCTCTTTTATTAACCCTCATGGTTCCCCTGTTATAGGCCTATTCATCCAGGACTGGTCTCCAGGAGATTTTCAGGGCCACGGATCACCGTACCAATGAGGGTAGTCATTGATCCCACATGAACCAGGCCCCCTGACCCCAACATTTAGTTCTTTACACCCTTAAGTGCTCGGGGATTACCACTTCTCTGTGTTCATGGATAAATTTTGGTGTTGTTTGGGGAGCCATATGGGATGCTGAGGCTAGAACTTGGGTTAGTCATGTGCAAGGCAAGCGCCATACCTGGCCTAGTAACTCTCCAGCCTGTGAAGCAAATTTTTTGTCTGATCAATTTAAAGATACAGGTATAGCCATTGGCAATATAGTTGCTCCCATGAACTGTGTTTCAGGCATAACCTGCAGGTGGGTAATTTACATGGGCACATTCATATCATATTTGAGTCAAACAGAATCAAATAAACTAACATCATATATGAGTTCTTGGTCAACTAGAAAACAAACATTTCCCCATGAATTCATGTCAAAAAAAGTGCTTGTGTTTTCTTAATCATGTAAGCAAAGGGGAGAAAATATCAGAAGGAGAATGTTTCTATGACAAATAAACGCTTTAAAATCTTAGAGAAAAATTTAAAATTGAGGTACACTTCTACATGATGTACACAGGAAGTTCTTGAATCCATGTTAGTGAAAAACTGAACCATGTAAAAAAAAAGAAACTGAACCATATGACAGACACACCACTCTGCATGCCATTATTCAGGTATGTTCAAATGACTTTATTTTTATAAGATACCTATAAATATCTGGGCTCATCCCAGGGGGCTCAGGTTTTTATTATAGGGTCTCAGTGTTTCATTTATTTTTTTCTGGAGTATTTTATTTGTTCTGCCCCTTGAGGTATTGCAGGTGTGGCTGCAGTGCCCGGCTGGTGTACAGGTGGCAAACAGAAGACAGGCTTTTTGCACATGCAGGACTCTGCTCTGTGGGTCCTGGTTGGTTGATAGCATGAAATAGAAAAGACTGGGCCCCCTGTGCTGCATTTATATGTCAAAAAAACAGTAACAATAATGGACCTCATTCCCATGAATGGAGGAGTTATTGGCATCCACTTGAGCAATTCGATGATCAATGGGAAGACAAGTGATACAAGTGACCTATAAAGATCACAAGAACAAACTTCAAAGTAAAAATACTTTATTATATATATGTATATTGCTTTTTGGGTCACAACCAGCAATACTCAGGAGTTAATCCTGGCTCTGCACTCAGTAGTCACTCCTGGTGGTGCTCGGGGGGACCATATGGGATGCCAGGGTCCAAATCTGGGTCGGCCGTGTGCAAGGCAAATACCTTACCCACTGTGCTATCGCTACAGCCCTTTAATAATTATGATCACTAAAGAGGAATTTTCATGAGAGTTCTATGATTTCTATGTCTTCAATTCTTTGCAGCAAGAATATTATGAATGAATGCAATACAATATTTTTACAATGAAAAGTTTTGTATAGCCCAAACAAAGAGACAGTAGTTAGAATAGTCAGTGACCTGATAGTTGAAGCCATTGACACACTGAGACAAAAGGCTTCTCTTCTTCCTCAGCCACCTCAGGGCTGGTGACTTCTATTGTGCCACTGGCCTCGGGCCAACATGTCTGTGTCTTTGTCACCACCCTACTCCTAGACTCCCCCAGACCCACTCCAAGAACTCTACCGAACCCCTTCAAGACTGTCCTAGACATCCTCAGACCTCCCTCAATTCCCACACAAAACCTCCTCCACCTTCGTCCAAGACTCCCGGATCTCATCCACCATACAAGACATCCAAAGAACTGCTCCCAGACCTCCCCAAAGCTCCTTCAAGTCCTCTCCATCCTCCCCTCAAACCTCCCCAGGCTTCCTGAAAGACCACCCTGCTCCTTTCACTCCTCCCAGACCTTTCCCCATGACCTGCCCTTCTTTCTAGGCCGCACCATTCTCCCCAAGACCTTCCTACTCCTTCCACACCTCTTTCCTCCCCAGTACCTCATCCCAGACTTCCCTGATCTCCTCCAGATACTCCAACTCCTTCAAGACTTTGTCTATCACCTTTTGAGACTTCAGATCTCCTCCAACACCACCAAACACCTCTTCCAAGACTTCCAAGACCTCCTAAAGAACTCCCCACACTTCCTCCACGACCTCAGCACTGCCACCCAAGACCTCTCCTGATAATCTCCCCAAACCTCCCAGACCTCCCGAAATCCCCCTGTGTTGTCCTTCACCATAAGCCAAGACCTTTTCTAAACTCTTCCAAGACGACCTCCACATCCTCCAAGACCTCCCCAAATCTCCATCTTTCTTTTAAAGATCCTGTAAAACTTCCCCTATGCCCTTCTCCCTCTCCCAGAACCCAGCAAATCCCATCAGGCCAGCCTCAAACCTAAAAGGCCTGCTGGAGAGATTACAGGGTGAGCTGGTGCTCGTGGAACCAGTCTCCCCTCCCCTGTCGTTCCCTGTCCCAGGAACCGAGTACCACCCCTCACACAGCTGCAGGACTGGGAAGCAAGTCAAGTAGTGGTGGGGAGATGGCCTTGCTGAGGGGTGTGTCACGGAGGCCCGGTGCATCCTGCTGCCCCCTGTCCAGCATTCGCACCCTGTGTCTGGGCCATATTGGGTTTCTAGGCACCCCTGCCTGGCCGGGCTGAACCCCAGCAGTGGACTTTCCGGCTCTGTTCAGGCTGGGCAGCGGTGTTACTGTCTGTGGAAGTGCAGCCGACATTTGGAGAACCAGTAGGGGTGGCAGGGAGATTCGGGGAACTCGGGGAAGCGAGAACAGTTAGGACACTGTCCCAGGTGTGCCCAGATGGCTCACCCGTGGGCTCCAGAGTTTGCTTTGCACCCCCATAGCCTCCTTACATGCCCTGATAGCTGTTTCTGGGGGCAGGCACTGGACTGTCCAGGGCCCCATGTCTGCCTCCCCCAACAATGTGACCAGGTTGTAACCCGAGTTCCATGGCACCCCCTCTGGGGGATTTCTCCCTCTCCCAGTACAGGGTGGTCACTTCCAATGGGCAAAACTGGGTTTGGGAGATGATGCGGGGGTGTTTGAGCAGGTACCCGTTCCTAACTCATGCCATCCTGGAGTGCCAGGCAGGGGGAATTGTTCCCAGAGGGCCAGTCCCCAGTGGAGCTGGGGTGTGGTTGTGTGTTTACAGTCAGCCGTTGCTGTGGTGACAGAACCCGGTGATGGGGGCTGTTTTTGTGTTATTTTGTTCTGGTTGGCTGCAATGGGCCCAAACTTGGGTGCAGTGAAGCACAGGACATCTCTCCTGAGAGAGTGGGGGGAAGGCGGCCCAGCCAGCCTGGTTGCACTTTGTTTTTTTTTCACATGGAGACAGAGGCAGGCCTGTGGGGGTGTTGGCTTGGATCCTTTGGTTCTGGGTTGTTCTTTGGGGTCTGCTGCCCTCTCGGTGGCTGCTTGAGGCTGGTATAAGCAACCCCTTGTATCCCCTCCACCTGGCAGATGAAGAACTGAACCACTCCACTCTGCTCCAAGGGTTTTCTCCAGGGGCTGACGACTAGTCTCCTGCAAGTAGCGGCTCAGAGGTTCATAGGCAGAGACCTGGGAACAAGAACAGCACTGAGACACTGAAGGTCCCATCTGGGGAGAGGGCTCTGCCATTTCTCAGTGGCCACCTCCACTCTGCCAGGGCAAGCCTGTAGACCAGTTGTTCCTGCTAAGGTTGAGTGCAGGGAGACATGAAAGTGGGCACTTGTGAGGATTCAGGAAGTGCTGGGCAAGGGTATTGGTGTGGCTCAGAGACAGCAAGCAAGGTGCCAAGGTCACACAGCAGAAAACTTATGCATGCCTGCCCACATCTGCCACCATGTTACTGAGACAAGGGCTTAGGGACCGGGGTTTGCAGGCACCCTGTGGCCTGCCTGACCAGATTTCCTGCTGGGTCCACAAAGGGTCCCCACTGCATGGCATAAATATATATGTACATATTTTGATACCAATATCCAAGGTCAAGTGAAACATATATCAGGAGGTCTTGTCAAAGGTGGAAATTATCACAAACGTGTGGGAGTCAGGAGTTTAGGTAAGACAGAAAATGGAACAGGGTGCTAACAATAGTCGAGGGTACTAATGCCAACCTAGAACTGAGCATTAAATAGAGGCAAAAGGATACACATGACAACCTTTTAATGTATGTTCTGTAATCCATAGTCTGGAAGGGAAGGAAAAGAGAGAAAGGGAAAGAAATAAAGAACCTGCCATGGAGCAGGGCTGGGGAAGGGGGGAGGGAACCGGGGATGTTGGTGGTGGGAGATGGGCACTGGTGGAGGGACGGGGTGCTGAAACACTGTATGACCAAAACCCAAACATGAACTTTTTAATTGTATATATTTTTATTTGTATGGAGATGGGCACTGGTGGAGGGGACGGGTGCTGAAACACTGTATGACCAAAACCCAAACATGAACTTTTTAATTGTATATCTTTTTATTTGCATATCTCACGGTGGTATAATAAAATACTTAAAAAAAAAGAAATAAAAGGAAAAAAATTCAGATAAAAAAAAAAAAAAAACAAAAAAGTAAGAAATACTTGACTCCCTGCCAAGACCAACATAGATCTCCTGCATATATAATGCACCCCTGCAAATACCCCCCCATATCACACACAGTCCCTCCCAAGTGACCTAGAATGCTTTTAAGAATGCCCCAGACCAGTAGATGGTAATTAGAAACCCCATAACAGTCCATATGTAAACGTATGAAAAGCATAAAAGAAAATTCAAGACAGAGAAATTACTAATTAAAAATAGGCACATGAAAATATTTCAATATAAGCTACAGATAAATAGATATTAAACCACTAATGAGATATAAACTCCTACACACCAGAATGCCTAACATGAACACAGTGACAATACCATTGACAATGTGACCCTGGACGCCAAGACTCCCCAACCCCATCTGAAACCTCTGAAATCTTTCCCAACTCCATCTGAAACCTCCAAAATCACTCCCCAAAAAGTTCTCTACCCTCCACCAGGGCCTGCATCAAGATCTTCCCACCCTCCGCCAGACCTCCTACACCCCTCTGAAGGATTCTCCTCCACCTCTCCTCCTCCATCCTTCTCCGAGGCTTTCTCCCTCTCTCCCCAAAGACCTTCCTTCTCCTCTCTCCTCTAGGACCTCCTCTCCTCTCCTCCAAGGCCTTCTCCTCCCTCTTCAGGGTCCTACACTCTCCTCCTCTAGCCTTCTCCGATGCCTTCTACCCTATCCCCTAAGACATTTGTTCTCCCCGCTCCTCTAAGAGCTCCCTCTCCTCCTCTCTATCCTCCTCCAAGGCCTTCTCTTCCCTGTCCTAAGACTTTCCTTCTTTTCCCTCCCCTATACCTTCCCTCTCCTCTATTCTCCTCTGAGGCTGCCTCCTTATTCCTCTGGGACTTCTGGGACCTGTCCTCTCTTACTCTAGTCTTCTCCATCCTCTAAGACCTCCCATCTCCTATTCTACCCTCTTCCAAGGCTTTCTCCTGCCTCCTTAGATCACCCCCACCACTAACCTCTTCCTCCCAATTCTAAGACTTCCCCTACCCTCCTATGACGATTTATCCTCCGTCCCGTAAACCTCCCTTCTCCTCTTCTACCCTCCTCCCTACTCTAACTCCTCCCTCTCTCCTCAGCCCTCCTCTAATACCTCCTCCTTCCAATGCTTTTCTCTCCTCCGCTTACACCTCCCATCTCCTCTTTCATCCTCCAGACTTCCCTTCCTCCTGCTCTACCCTCTTCCACACATCTCCAGACTTGCTAAACTCCTTCAAACCTCCAAAATCTCCTCCAACACCTCCCCACAGGTGACGGAGTCTCCCAGTGAGCAGGCTATTCTGTTGAGGTCACCTGTGAGTGTCAGTGATGCTTTATGCTTTCCCATACTGAATGTTGTGATCTTCTCTTACGAGTTACACTGAATTGCACCAGTACCTCTCAACTGAAGGGGCCCCCCATCTTTTAGGTGGACCTATGGACTCTCACTACTGATCATGAATATACTGGCATTGTGCAGGGGTCCCCTGAAGCCTGACCCTCCTGCTGGTAGATTCACCACCGATGTGACGTGTTGCCTAAGTTAGTGGCCAGGCAGAGTGACTCTTGGGGTGTAGATAAAGCTCAGGGGATGAGGCCTGCCTGGGCTGAACTCAGTGCTCCAGCCATATCCCAGCCTGAGGTGAAAATGCAGCTACTTCCAGTGAAAGGGCAGAGACCAAAAGTTTATCTTCAACCAAGACTTCCATCCTATGCTTTAAGCAGAAAGTTCGAAAACAGATTTGCAATTTTAAGACATTGTTTATTTAATCCCTTAGAAAATAGCATTTTTAAGCTGCAAGTACATTAATAATTGCAATGTTGTGATTTTTTTCATTTTGTATGGTATAATTTTGCTGCTCTGTTTAATAATTATTATCTGGCTGGCAGGTATAATCTGAGGGATTCTCATCTGGTTCCTCATCCCTGTTAGAATTCTCATTGGGAGCCATAATGGAACGCTGTAGCCAGGAGGATGTTGCAGTAAGGGTTGTACATAGACAACATCGAGTCATCATCAGGGTACTCTTTGGGGTTTGTGGATAGTTCCCCTGACTCTTCTGGCCCAACTATAGATGGGGATGTTAACACCATATCGCTGGAGACAGCCTCTCCACTAGGGCCACCATACTCACTAGAATTAAAATTTTCCACAGAGGTACACATCATATTGCTGGAGGCAGCATCCTCGCAAGGGCCACCGTACTCACTAGCAATAATATTGTCCACAGTAGAGGCAAGCATAAAATCATTGGTGGCAACCTCTCCACAAGGGCTACTATACTCACTAGCAATAAAATTGTCAACAGGTGAGGCAAGCATAAAATTACTGGCGGCGCACCTCTCCACAAGGGCCACCTTCCTCATTCGAAATACAACTGTCCACAGTGGAGGCAAGCATAAAATTGTTGGCGGCAACCTCTCCACAAGGGCTACTGTACTCACTAGCAATAAAATTTTCAATAGTACTGGCAAGCATAAAATTGCTGGATGAGATCTCCCCACAAGGGCCACCTTCCTCACTTGAAGTATAATTGTTCACAGTAGAGGCAAGTGTAAAATTGCTGGTGTCAACCTCTCCACAAGGGACACTGCACTCACTAGAAATAAAATTGTCAACAGTAGAGGTGAATATAAAATTGCTGGAGGAGACCTCTCCACAGGGGCCACCATATTCAGTAGAAATAAAATTTCCCACTGTAGAGGTAAGCATAAAATTTCTGTTACTGACCTCTCCACAAGGGCTGCCATACTCATTAGCAATAAAATTCTCCAAAGTTGAGGCAAGCATGAAATGGTTAGAGTCGACATCTCCACAAGGGCCACCTTCTTCACTAGCAATAAAATTTTCTAAAGTGGAGGCTAGCATAAAATTGCTGGAGCCGGCCTCTCCACAAGGGCCACCTTCTTCACTAGCAATAAAATTTTCTAAAGTGGAGGCTAGAATAAAATTGCTGGAGCCGGCCCCTCCACAAGGGCCAACTTCTTCACTAGCAATTAAATTATCCAAAGTGGAGGCAAGCATAAAATTGCTGGAAGCAACGTCTCCACAAGGGCCACCTTCTTCACTAGCAATAACATTTTCCAAAGTGGAGACAAACAAATTGCTAGAGGTCACTTCTCCACAAGGGCCACCTTCTTTAGTAGAATTGAAATTTTGCATGGCAGATGCAAACACAAAATTGCTAGAGATAGGCTCACCATTAGGGCCACATTCCTTGGAATTAAAATTTTCTGCAGCAGATGAAGTCATACTATTGCTAGAGGTTCCCTCCCTGTTAGGTCTCCTTCTTCTTTGGAATAAGCTTTTCTATAGCAGATGCAAATCCAATAGTGCTAGATGGGGCTTGCCCACTAAGGCTACCTTCCTCACTCGAATTAAAATTTTCTACATCAGGTTGATCTAAACAGATGGTTGAAATGGGCAGTAGGAAACCCATGGTATTCTGAGCAATCATAACTTCCTTCTGGTTCCCAGACCTTGACATCGTCTGTGGAATGAATGTGGTGAAGTCTTGGGGAACGTCTTGTAGGTGTCATAATCTTCCTTGTCTTGGCAGCTGCTTTGGCAGTGCAAGGGAGGTTTCTCCACACCTTTTCGCCGGATGTTGTTCATGAGCTGCGGCTGATCTCTCTGGAAGTTGTAATTACGATATGCCTAGAAGGAAACGAATCATGGCATTCTCACGGGCACATTAAAGAGTCATTACTCCCACCCTGCCATCCTAAACTCACTGTAAAAAGGAGTTGGAGATTTCCCAAGGCTTTCTTCAGGGGCATGGGTAACGACGTGGGACTGGTTAGTGATTTTAGGGACTGAACTCTGGGCCTCCCCTCCATCTCCGCCCTTGGAGGCATCAACCTGAGCACAAGCAAATCTTTTGAATTGAATTGAATGGAGTTTTTGATCAGCTTCAACAGTTTCCCTTTGTTTAACTAGCATTATATTGACTGATGTGAGTCTCATCAGTCAATATAATGTGTGTTCCTGAAGATAGACATGTGAGGATGCTACGTTAAATGTAGCATAAAGCCCAAATTTACCCTTTAATACACATTAGTCTGATGTCCTGATTTACATCCCCTTTCCTAGTAACCTTGACATTCTTCTACTCCAAATGCTCATTGGGCTCATACTATATTTTAGAAATGATATGAATTAATATAAAATGGTTATAGATAATGTATTAAATAATGAATATTTTTATAATTATATAACTATATAATCATATAGAATCTTATAATTTATCATGAGTTTATATTTTTATAAATTATATACTTTATATATGTATATAATTTACAGGGGCTGAGTGCTTGGGAGAAAAATCAGGGGAATACATTACCTGGTATCTGGAACTCTGAACACCAGCAGTGAACTAACCTTAGAAAAATTGCACCAGTGCTGACTTATAGCCCCACCCTCAGGTGCACAGATGGTAGGCAGGTTGCCTCCTCAAACAGCGGTCAATCTCCCCTTCCACATTGCATTGAAGCAATATTTTGAACACTTATTGGACTTTCACAATGTCAGCCTATCTACCTGAACCACATCGACAATATCACAAACCACAAAAGCATACAAAAATTACAGCTAAGAAAAGAATCAGTACCTTCCCAATGGAAAACACCAAAGAGGAAGGTAACATTCTTGAAGAGGAAAGATGGGGCCACAATCTACTGAACATCTCCAGAAACCTGCCTACCAGTCCTCCAGAGGGATCCACCTCCAGACTACCAAGGCATCATGGGGAAACAATGCAGATCACCACCTTAAAAAGCAGATGAATAAAAAAGCCCTGAAGCCTCAATAAGGAATACCCTCATACATGAATTCTCTGATAGATAATTCAGAGAGGAAATGGTGAGTATGGTCAATGAGCAAAAAGAAACAATGGAACAGATACCAAAATACAGGGGGATATGAAAGAAACAATGGAGCAGGAAGCCAATAAAATGCAGGAGGAGATGACCGCAAAAAATAAGAACACTACAAACAGAAATATCATCAATGAAAAATCAGTAGATGAAATGAAAGACGCAATGGGTACCCTCAACAGTAGAAAGACAGTGGCTGAAGACAGAATAAGTGAATCAGTGAGAAAACGGATGAGCTACAGAAAGCACTTAGGTGAATACAGAAAGTGGAAAAGGCCAAAAAAAGAGTTCAGCACTGGGCTAGAAAACAGTGGGGGGGTGAATGCAAGAGGAACAACATAAGAATCATCAGCCACAAAGAGCTAAAGCAATCATTGGGAAAAAGAAGATGGGGGTATCAATTTCCCTAAGGTCAAACTCTACTATAAAGCAGTTCTAATTAAACGGTATGGTATTGGTATAGAGATAAACATTTAGACCTATAGAATAGAACTGGATATCTTGTAACACACTCCTCAAATATACGATGACTTAATCTTTGATAAAAGAAGTAAAAATATTAAATGGAGCAAAAACAGCCTCTTCAGCAAATGGTTCTGCGAAAACTGGGAAGTTACATGTAAAAAACGAACTTAGACTTCCTTCTAATGCTGTGCACAAAAAATCAGATCAAAATTGATTAAAGATCCCAATGTCAGGTCTGAATCTATATGGTACATCGAAGAAAACATAGGAAGAATGCTATACTACATCGAAGCTAAAGGCATCTTCAAAGACAAAACACCATTTACAAAGCAAATGGAAGCTAGGATAAACAAATGGGATTATATAAAACTGAAAATCGTCTGCACCTCAAAAGACGCTGTGACCAAGATACAGAGACAGCCCAAAGACTGGGAAAGAATAGTCACCCAATACCCATCTGATAAGGGGTTAATATGCAGGATATATCAGGCACTGGTAGAACTTTACAGAAGAAAACAGCCAACCCTATCAAAAATGTGTAGAAGAAATGAACAGAAACTTCCAAAAAGAAGAAAATTGAAATGCCAAAAAGGCATATGAACAAATTCTCTTCATCATTAATCATTAGGGAGATGCATATCAAAACAACAATGAGGTAACATCTCACACCACAGAGACTGGCACACATTCAAAACAGCAAGAACAACCAGTGTTGGCGTGGATGCAGGGTAAATGGGACACTCATCCACTGTTGGTAGGAGTGCCGAGTGTTCCAGCCCTTTTGGAAAACACTATGGACATTCCTCCAAAAACTAGACATTGAGCTCCTATTTGACCCAGCAACACCAATCCTAGGAATATACCATGGAGACCCAAAAGACACATAGCAGAAATGCTACCTGCACTTCTGTATTCATTGCAACACTATTCACGATAGCTAGAATCTGGAAACAACCTGAATTCCTGAGAACAGAAGGCTGGCTAAAGAGACTGTGGTACTTTAAAGAAACTGTGTGCTAAAGAAATGCAACTATCAGAAAAGATATTGTCATGAAATTTACCTGCAAATGGATGGGTATGGAGACTATCATGCTTAGTAAAATTAGGAAAAAGGAAAAGGACAGATATAGAATGACTACATTCATTAATGGGATATAAACTTATAGCAGTGTTCTACTAATTTTTGGGGAAATGGCAATGCCAGACTAGAACCCTCCATTGGATGCACACAAAGAGACTTAGTGATAAATCTTAAATGTCGGTAGGGCAAGCCACAATGTGTAAAAGTAGAGAGAGTCAGAGACAGAGAGACAGAGACAGAGACAGAGAGAGAGACAGAAAGAGAGGTAGTCAGAGTCAGAGACAGAGAGACAGAAAGAGAGGGAAATAAATTGTTCCTGCTATAGATGCAGGTTGGGGGTGGGTGGGAGGGAATGTGGGGACATTGCTGGTGGGAATGGGGCACTGGTGGAGGGATGGGTGCTAGGACACTGTATGACTGAGACCCAACTATGATCATGTTTGTAATTGTATATCTCACGGTGGTATTATTAAAAAAAAGAATCATCATAGTCCCAGAGGTTCAGGAAGGCAATCCCAAGGAGGTAGCAACAGTTAAAGACATCATTGTTGAAAAATTCCCAGAATTAAAAGATGCAGGCATACAGATCCAAGAAGCCCGAAGGCTACCAGCTAACAGAGACCCTAATAAAAACACTCTAAGACATATCCTAGTCAGAATGTCAGATGCCACATAGAGACACAATCCTGCAGGTGGCAAGATCAAACAAGAAAATTTAATACAAAGGAGCATCCCTTCGATTTATAGCAAACCTATCAGATGGAACCCTTTGAGCTCAAAGGTAGTGGTGGGATAGTTTTCCACTCAGTGAAATGAAGGCTTCACCAAGAATTAGTTCTTTATCTAGCTAGATTCTCATTCAGAATTGAAGGATTGATATACAGATTCACAGATAATCAACAGCTCAGTAACTTCACAGAATCTAAATGAACCTTAAAAGAAGGGCTGAAAGAGCTACTCTAATACAAAACCATACATAAAAGCTACACAGAAAGATGACAAAAAAAATCCCATGATGATAATATCTCTCAGTATCAACATTGAGACAGTGAGCGGCAAAATGGATAAAAAATTGAACCCAAATTCTGCTGCATTCAAGACATGCATTTGTACAATCAGAGCAAACACAGGTTCAATGTTAAAGGCAGTAAAACAATCCTTCATGCAAACAACTCTTCCAAAATGCCTAGGGTGGTCATACTACTATCTGACAACATAGATCAGGCTGAAAAAGGTTAGAAGGGACAGTGACGGTCACTTCTTAATAATCAAGGATATGTATATCATGAAGAAATTATACTCCTAAACATATAAGCACCCAATGAAGGGCCAGCAAAATACCTAAAACAACTGCTAAGAGAAGACATCAATAGCAGCACAATTGTAGTTGGAGACTTCAACAAGGCTCTGCCTACTCTCGATAGATTGACAAGAATGAATCTTACCAAGGCAATACTGGCTCTGAAGGAAGCAATGGAAGAAAGGGCTAGTAGATATTTACAGGGCTTTTTTCATCCTTCAAAAGCCGAATACACATTTTCTACAGTGCATAAAACATTCTCCAAGATAGATCACATGCTGGGCCACAAAATATATCTCAATAAAATCAAGAAGATGCAATTGTGTCAACTATTATTTAAGACCCGGACAGACATGGGGCAGAGCTGCTACTTGCTCTCACTGTGCCCAGCCGCTCATGAGGTGCCCTGGAGGGGATAGCGGGTTCTAGCCCTGGCCTGCCACCCCAGCAGAGCCTCACAACAAGCCAGACGACCCCCCCTCCATGAGGACCTCCATTTTCCACATCTGGACACCTCAATTTTCCACATCTGGACTTCTTCCTCGTCAGAACTCCACCCAGCAGACCAGACTATCACAGCCCAGCTCGCGTGGCTGCATCAGCCCCTACGGTTCATCAATAAATGCTGGATTTTGAGATGACTATAAGAGTAAGCTACCCGCACGGCAGAGCCTGGCAAGCTACCCGTGTCGTACTTGATATGCCAGATACCAGTAACTTTTATTGACCTTATTCCCATGACCTGATGGAATGGTTTGAGGCTCTTTATGTTCCTGGAGCAAGCAGATTCCCTTGGGTTCTACCTAAATGAGACAGGTCATATGGAGATGTTACTGGTGCCCGCTCGAGCAAATCGAAGATGAAGGGAAGACAGTGATACAGTGATACAGTGATTATTTAAGACCATGATGCACTGAAAATAGAAGTTAATCACAGAAGTTAATGGAAAGTCAAAGCAAATACCTGGATACAGCTCACTGCTGAACAAACAACCAGTGGGTCATAGAAGAAATCAAAGAGTAAATCAAAAGATTGCTGGAAACAAGCGAGAATGAAGACATGCACTATCAGAACTGGTGAGACACAGCAAAAACAATTTTAAGAGGAAAATTCATAGCTCTGCAGGAATTCATCAGGAAAGAAGAAAGGGCCCACATAAATAATCTGACTTCACAGCTCAAGATCTTAGAAAACGACCAACAACAAGAGCCAAACCAAGCAGAAAGAAGGAAATGATGAAACAGAGTGGAAATCAATGAGCTGGAATTCACCCCCAAAAAACAATCAAAAGATCAATGAAACCAAGAGCTGGTTCTTTGGAAAAAAAAACAACTTGCAAGACTCACAGGGAAAGGAAGAGAGCACCAAATAAATAGAATCAGAAATGAAAGGGGGACATAACAGAAACCAGAGAAATTCAAATGATCATCAGAGATTACATTGAGACCCTGTATGCCCACGAAACATAGAAGAAATGGACAAATTCCTGAATTCCTATAGCCTCCCACACCTGAAACAAGAAGACTCAGAATACCTGAATAAGCCTATCACCATCAAGAAAATTGAAATAGTAATCCAAAGCCCGCCCAAACACAAAAGCCCTGGTTCAGATTGATAAACCAGTGAATCCTTCCAAATTTTGTTGCATGACCTACTGTCAGTCTTTTTCAAGCTTTTCCAGGAAATAGAAAAAAAGAAACACTACCAAATAGCTTCTATGAGGTACATATCACCCCTGACACCCAAAGCAGACATAGACATCACTAAAAAGATAACTGCAGACCAATCTGCCTAGTGAACACAGATACAAAAGATCTTCAACCAAATACTAGCAAATAGAATCCAAAGACTCATCAATAAGATTATATACCATGACCAAATAAGGATTCACCCCAGGGATGCAAGGATGGTTCAACATTCGCAAGTCAATCAACATAATACATCATACCAATAAGAGAGAAAACTAATAACTGTATGATCATATCAATAGACACAGAGAAAATATTTCCATGATAAAATCTCTCCATAAAATGGGATAGACTCACAGACATGGGGCAGAGCTGCTACTGGCTCTCCTGTGCCCAGCAGCTCACGAGGTGCCCAGGAGGAGGGATGGCGGTTCTAGCCCTGGCCTGCCACCCCAGCAAAAGCCTTGCAACAAGCCAGACAACCCCCCACTCCATGAGGGCCTCCATTTTCCACATCCGAACTTCTCTCTCATCAGAACTCACGCAGCAGACCAGCCTATCATAGCCCGGCTCGCGTGGCCTCCAAGTAGCAGCGCAGTTCCTCAATAAATGCTGGACTTAGAGATGACTACAAGAGTATGCTACCTGCACAGCAGAGCCTGGCAAGCTACCCGTGTTGTATTTGATATGCCAAATACCAGTAGCAATTATAGACCTCATTCCAGAATGGATTGAGTTTCTTTATGTTCCTGGAGCAAGCTAATGCCCTTGGGCTCTACTAGCATGAGACAGGACATATGGAGATGTTACTGGGGCCCGCTCGAGCAAATCGATGATGAACGGGAAGACAGTGATACAGTGACAGTGATAATGGGAATTAAAGGAACTTTCCCTCAATATTGTCAAAACCATCTGTCACAATCACACAGCAAGCATCATTCTCAGCGGAAAAATCTCGAAAGCCTCCCGCTATGATCGAGGACAAGACAAGGTTGCTGACTCTCACCTTCTATTCAATATAGTACTGAATGTACTATACTCAATATAGTACTGTACTCTCACACTTCTATTCAATATAGTTCTGAATTTTACTAGTCATAGAAAAGAGGGGAAGAAAAGGACATTATGGGCATTCATACAGGAAAGGAAGAAGTCAAGCTATCACTAGTTGCAGATGACATGATATTGTTCCTAGAGAACCCCAAAATCTCTGAAAAAGAGGCTAGAAACCAAGATTTCTATATTTGCAGGGTCCTGAATGTATGAATACATATTAATGTATATTATAAATTTATATGAATTATATATATTTATAGAAATTTATAGTTCAAATATTGATACTAATTTAAATACATTTAAAATATAAATGAATTTATGAATATAAATGAATTTATGAATATAAATGAATTTATAGATATTAGATGTTAACTACATGCATTAAATCAGTTATATAATTGTTTTTATCCTATTTTATATGTAAATATTAAGTAATTTAATATTTATAAAGCATTTTAACATTTTTTCTATATACATATATATGCAAAACATTTTAAATTCAATATCTAACTTACTACAAATAATTGTTTGTATAAACAAACATAACTGACATTTATTTTTATATAAATATGTTATAATATATGTAAATGAATTTTATACATATAAGAATTTTAACATAGAAACAATATTTATTGGTAAAAGTTAAATTAGCTAAAGTTAATATATAATTAATAATTCCATTATTGTTTGAACGAACACAGAAATTATAAATTAATACTGCAAAAATCGTAAACTGATTAAAACAATATTATACTGAACTACTGAAATACTTGCTACAATATTTATATTGCTATAGATACAGATACTGGATGGTGGGAAATGGGCCCTGGTGGAGGAATGGGTGCTGGAACATTGTATGACCGAAAAAACCAAATATGAACATCTTATGAACATCTTTGTAACTGTATATCTCACGGTGGTTTAATAAAATATTAAAAAAAACTAGTATTTATACAATATAAAACAGTATTTATACATACACAGTATTCATAAAATATAAAATCAATATACTGATTCTAATAATATTAAGATAAACCAATAAATGGAAATATATAAACAAAATACATATTAACAACTTATATTAATGAGTAACATATACATGCACAAGTAAAATCAATGAATTAAAATTGAATATTAAATTGGATTCTATATATTAATTGTAATATATTGATTATATTATAATTTATCCTTTACTAGATTATCAATACATATCAATTTTATTAATCAAGACCATAATTAAGAAATATTAAATATAATGAATATATTTATGTTGTATAAAAGATATCAATATAAATGATTTCATTAAATAAAATAAAATAAATAATGTTACATTATATGTTACATTAAATTTAGTTAAATTTAAATAATTTATTAAATATTATAATCTATAAAGTTAAATATTTAAAATTGAATAAATGTAAATGTAATACTATCCAAAATTGATAGAAATTAATGTATCTATTATAATATGATGCTTTTAAGTACTATGAAATATAATTAAATTAAACAGTTTAATTATATTGAGAAAATATAATTAAATTAAACAATTTAATTATATTGATGATTGATTATATATTTATATTAATTATAATTAAAATTACTTTTGCTGATTTACTATTATAATCCAAGTTCATCAATACTTTGTAATATTATACAGTCAATCCATAAAATATATAATTTATCACTATTAAATTAATATTTACTATAAATCAATATATTGAATTACAGTAATCTATATCAATATATCTAAAAATACTTAAATGTCTTTGAATTGCAGTATACTAATACAATGAAAAGTTATTCACATTGTAAATAATCTTCATAATGAATAAATTTAGTGATCATAATTATAGTAAACTTAATTTAGTTTTATTATTAATAATTAATTCATGATATACTAAATTACAATAACTTATTTTCTAATTTTTAGCATTAACTTTGTTAATTAATTATAAGTACATACATTTTATTATTTAATTAAAAACTAACATTTCGTTCTGTGTACAGGTATATTTCATTATAATGGGTTATTACCATTGTAATTCATAAGACATCGTTATAATATATTTCATATTAGAGTTCATAATATATTGTGTTAATCATATTGGATTACTACGAACTTAAACTAATTTAATGAATAATTATAATTGTATCTGATAATGATTATAATTCATAATCATTAATCATAAAATTTCATTGCAATAAAAAAAAATATTATATTTTACAGTAAATACATAATCAAATCTAATTATAATGACATATCTATCAATCATAATTAATCCTCATTAAAAACATTA
>JAJIBD010013977.1:0-35804 GCA_021461705.1 Cryptotis parvus
ATATACATATATATATTTTTTTTTTTTTCTTTTTGTGTCACACCTGGCAATGCTCAGGGTTACTCCTGGCTCTGCACTCAGGAATTACTCCTGGTGGTGCTCGGGGGACCATATGGGATGCCGGGGGATCGAACCTGGGCTGGCACAGGCTGGCCACACAAGGCAAATGCCCTACCCGCTGGACTATTGCTCTGGCCCCTGATAAATATTTTTTATACTGAATTTTCAAACAAATTTTTTCGTGTTGTTTATTTTGAATAGGATGAGGAAAGTATTCCTATTGTATACAGGAATTTGCCCGAATATAAGGAACTATTACAGTTTAAAAAAGTTAAAGAAGCAGAAACTTCAGCAAATGCAAGCGAAAGTGGATTTGTTCAGCACGTGGGTTTCAAGGTAAATTTTACTTACCCTACCAATCATTTAGTTTTTTAAAAAATAACAGAAGCGGTTTAAGCTGGTTTCTAGGACTTTCAAGCATAGATACTTCCAAGAACAAATTAAGTTTAGCTCTTGTTCTGTACTTTCGTGCAGTATAGTATTACCATAGTAGTGATCCCAAGGGGGTAATGGTTCAGTGAAAAAATCAAACCCTAAATATGTATGCATTGAAGTTCAATGCAGAAGTTTTTTACCTATCTATTTTCATTCCCAGTTTTATGTTTCTTTTGGTGGGAGCATACCCTCATGGCCAGGTGTCAGGAAACAAGGCATGTATAATCTGCCACTGAGACACAGGCAAGGCACACACTTCAGCTGAAACAATTGACAAAAAAGGTCTATGTATTTCAGTTGTACAAAGTTAAGGTGTAAACAAGTCACCCTATGTAGGTAGTTATGTGTGTTTTGAACAGTTTAGATAGACTTAGTGAATTTCAAGTGTTCTTTTATAGTATCATTATCTCCATAATTCTATATTTGACAAGTGGCTATGGATTCAAAATTTATAGACTTGAGAGCAAATAAGGTATTAGAATTGATTGTGTGTGCCAGGATTAAAGGAAGTAATGAGATAATGATGAGTAGTGGTATACACAAAAACACTGATGTGCTATGACTGATAAACTGAAGTCAAAAAATTATTCCTCTGATTTTCTGGCAAGACTGGTAGCAAAGGCATATCAGACATTTTTTTTCCTCTTGATTTTTCAGTGACTCTGTTTCGCCATTAGAGAGTTTTATTTTATTTATTTATTTTTTTGTCTTTCTTTCTTTTTAGGTCACACCAGGCGGCGTTCAGGGGTTACTTCTGGCTCTTTGCTCAGAAATTACTCCTGGTGATGCTTTCGAGGGGACCATATGGGATGCTGGGGATCGAACCTGGGTAGGCTGTGTGCAAGGCAAGCGCCCTACCGCTGGGCTATCGCTCCGGCCCCTCGCCATTAGAGTTTTATAACTGGTGGCTTTGTCTTTTCAAGAAATACTTTGTTCTCATCATTTTGTTGCAAGACTCAGCCAAAACTTATTTGTCAGTCTGCAACCTTCTAGTTGGTATAATGATCACAGAAACTAGAAGCAGAATTTACTTTGTTTTCTGTAATTAATATAGGACACCTTGAGGGTTATCATGCTGCCGCACTGAAAAAGCTAAGACTACCTTTTCTTTAACCTGGGTTATATTAGCCACATTAATTGCCTCAGAGTTAAATATTTCTGTTATGCATATTAACTCAGTGGTTTTCAATATCAGTCGTTGTACTCGGGTCTGTACCTCTCAAGCAGCTGCTAATAATTAAATGCCCAAGGTAAGTTTTTTAAAAAGGCACATTGAAGATGATCCATTATATTATCTCTAGTGTGATCTTGAATAGATGGAATGTCATTTAGTTTGCTGAAATTTTTTAATAATTTACAACTATTTTTGTGGTGTTTAGTGCATGCCGTAAAAGGAAAGGATGTATTTGTGCATCATGTTTCCCAAAGGTGGGGGAAAGGGTTTTGAAACATCATAGCTTTAATACTTGTCCTCTCTGAATCTGTAACAGTGTGATAATTGTGGCATAGAACCTATCCAGGGGGTTCGGTGGCACTGCCAAGACTGTCCTCCAGGAATGTCTTTGGATTTTTGTGATTCTTGTTCAGACTGGTAAGTATTTTCCTCACACAAGAGTTATCTCATTTTCTTCGAATTTCATTTTCAAAGTACTTGGAATTTTGTTCGATTACACACAGCAGTGCTCAGGGCTTATTCTGGACTCTGCGCTATTGAGGCGCTAGGCATTGAAACTGAGTAGATTGCATGTAAGGCAAGTGCTCTGCCTGCTCTCCTATGGCTCTGGGCTCTCAGACTGCTGTGATATCACCACATTTAGTGGTTTATACTAGATGTAGTTGTTTTGGGAGGCTAAAATGTTTTCTTAAGTCATACCGCATCTCAAGGACTTTGCTGTTAGAAATTCTGATAGGCTAATAGATTTAGAGAGCAGAGCTGTGTGAAAGTCTTGTAATATGTAGACCCAAATATAACCAGTGCTGTATAATGATGTGTTTGTTTTTCCTTTGCAGCCTACATGAAACAGATATTCACAAGGAAGATCACCAATTAGAACCCATTTATAGGTCAGAAACATTCTTAGACAGAGACTACTGTGTGTCCCAAGGCACCAGTTATAATTACCTTGACCCAAACTACTTTCCAGCAAACAGATGACATGGGAGAAAACATTATATATTAGTCCTCTTCAACACATAGCAATGGTATCATTGTGAATTATGTGCACAGTTTGGAAAGATTCTCTGCTTTCCCTGAAATGACACTCACAGCATGACAGCTTCCTGAGTGTTCTCGTCCAGTCCAGCTCTGCACCGTTGTGGCTCTAGATCACTGTTCAGCAGCTGAACATTTCTGGTGAGCAAAGGGTTTCCCTGGTGAATTTTTTCACTACCACCTCAAAAAAAAGCCTGTTAGGTGGTGATCTTAAATGGGTGAGGTGGAAACGAGAGCACACATTAAAGAGAGAGTAAATTCCAAAGGTTTCAAAGAACTTGCATAAATACGAGAAGACAAAAGTATTTACATTAAAACAGTTTAGTAGCTTTCAGTTTTGTGAAAATAGTTTTCAGCACAGGAACTGACTTCTTTAGACAAAGTTTTAACCAATGATGGTGTTTGCTTCTAGGATATACACTTTAAAAGAACTCACTGTCCCAGTGGTGGCCGCTGAATGGCCTTAGTAAATTGGAGCTGCTTAACCATATTGATGTCTAATTTTTTTAACCACAATGAACTGTCCTTATTACCAACAAGTGAAGCACTACGGGGGGCAGCTATGGCATTGCTTCCTTAACCAGCTCATGGTGTGTGAATGTTAGAAAATCGTCACTCAAATATATTTTTTAAATGTAATGTTATATAAGATGATCATGTGATGTGTACAAAATATGGTGAAAAGTGCCAGTGGTAGTAACTGTGTAAAATCTCTAATTCACAACATTAATTCCTTTAAAATACACAGCCTTCTGCCTCTGTATTTGGAGTTGTTGGTGCAACTCATCAAAGAAAACTGCCTAATATAAAAATCATATATATGGTAATAATTTCCCTCTTTTGTAGTCTGCACAAGATCCATAAAAGATTGTATTTTTATTACTATTTAAACAAGTGATTAAATTTAGTCTGCGCAGTGAGCAAGAGTTCACATGCATTCTTTTATACTGCTGGATTTTGTTGTGCATCATTTAAAAACATTTTGTATGTTTCTTCTTATCTGTGTATACAGTATGTTCTTGAATAATGTTCATTTGTCAGGAGAACTGTGAGAAATAAACTTATGTGGATACTGTCTGTTTATATTATAGAATGCTTGTTGTGACTTCCTTTTAGTTAGATTTTGAATTTTTTACTAGTGTTGAAACCAAAAACTTTTTTTTAAGGGTTTGTGTTACCAAGTCCTTTGAAGAGTAAGGACTATCTTATGGGAAAGAGGGTGAACTTGAGAAGCTCTCCCTCTATTATGTTTTCACTCACTCTGGGTTGAAGCAGTAAATCAGACTGGGTTACAAGAAAGGAACATGAACCACAAATTAAATAGGTCTCCACAAAAAGAAAATCTCTGTAGTCCCTGGAAAGTATTTACTATTAGGAAGACTCTAAGTATTCTAAGGTTGATTATACTCACCCAAATTTAGAATTGGCTCTTTCTTTCAATTTTAAATTATGGGAACATTATTTACTTGTCCTCTTCAGTACATTGGAGGGTACTAAAATTGTACCCTGACTTTTAAATCGAGAATAATAATATAAATTTAAATATATAAATATAAGAATTTTAAAGTAATATATTTATTAGAGGTTAGCAATGATAATGATAAAATTACATCCTTTTTGAAAGAAAAGGAAATGAATTTAAGATTAATCTCTTACCTTAGAATTTTTTTAGTATTCTGACATATGCCAGAATATTTGCCTTCTGTAGCAGGACAGTTGCACTTGAATGATAATTTCAGTGTATGTCTAGAAATAATACTGATTAGTTTTAGAGAACAATTCAGACCCACTCAAAACTCCCATAAAATAGGGTATATTCTTTAGAAGAGGATAATGATGCAGTTGTTATATAAACGGTAGACAAATACACTTAAATCTATTTTTCATGGGCAAAAAAAAAGGATTTTGATAATTTTGATTGACATGGGATTATTTGCTCTTTAAGTAAAGATGCATTTATTTTGCATTTATCAGCTCCAGGCAAATAGTCCTCTTGATTTTAAAGGTTCCTGAAGTATAGTACTAGCAGTAATGTTGAATTTTAAGTTGAGGGACTGGAGGAGCTGGGCAGGGCCATCATTTGCAAGTGGGCCTTCCATCTCCTATAAAATGTCACCATAACCCTACTGCTTAAAGCATTGCTCCCTAAGTGCTGTTCAGTAGGTCAGATGTATTTCCTGAGCTGTTGTGCTCGTTTATTGTTCAGAAATGAAGGAACTTTTTCTTATTTCTGCTTCAGCATCTTCCCAGCTGTGCTCAGGTCACCAGTGCTAACATCCGGTGGTGCTAAGGGAGGCCATGCAGTGATTGGGCCCTGAGCTGCCAGGCATGAGCTAGAGCCCAGGATACTCTGCTGGGGCCACAGTTGGAAAAAAGGTTGAGAAACGCTGCTCTAGTCCTCCTTGCAGTATCTGCCAGCCCCTGAAAGAACCGTTACTGACACTTGAAACCACTGGTTTTACATCTAGGCAGAGGATGTCACAGTTGGTGTTATCTATTAGTAATACTAGCAATCACCAATGTAACGCTTACTATGTCCCAGAAAGCATAGAATAAAAAGGTAATTTTCCTGATTTCTTTTGAGGAAATCTAGTCAGAGAAGTTAAATAAATAACCTGCTCAGATGAGATCATATAAATAGCATGGTGGTGGTGCTTTAAGTTTGGGGGAATTTAACCTGACAGATTAAGTCAGCATCTGCTGCATTACCTTATTTTCTGAGCAAGACTATTCCTTTCAATCGGGTGTCACGTAAGGGTTAGAGGTGGAGGTGTGCAGGGTTGCTTCTTGGTCCTTTTTCCTGGTGTTTCCGAGAGTACGAATCTGAGCGTATGTCTAGGTTTATTGCACAGTAAAGAAGCATGGCTGGATACGCAGGGAGGGACCATCAAGGTCTGCCCTTGCTAAACAAGAAAAACACAATTTACAGATTCTAATTTGACAACAAGTGTGCAATCAGGAGTGTTTAGGCAAAGTTGAGACTGGCTTGTGTCTCCTGACTCAGGTATTTATTTCCATGCATACTTTGTGACGCTCAAGACCTGATGGTATGCCTTGTCTATTTTCCTCTCCTCCCTTAGTTGAAATTAACTGCAGAATGCAACAATTTACTGAGGTGTATGAGGACCATTAAAAAATTTTTTTAGAGGCCCCACCTAGCAGTGCTGGGAGTGGTGACCTGGGATCACTCCGAGGTAATGCTCAGCCCCATGGTGCAGACATGAGGTGCTCAGGCCTGGTGGTGCTGGGGAAAGGGGCAGGTGCGGTGCAGGGAATCAGTCTCAGGACTTTGCATGTAGTAGGCATGTGCTCTGCCACCTGCGCTATCTCCACAGCTGCAATATCGCTTTGTTAAATGAAGTAGAGAAAATAGGCCATCACATGTAGTAAAGCTAAACTTTTATTTTTGTGTATGTATGAAGTTTATTTTCTGTCCTAAGTATAGCATGTTAAACTTATTGTAGATAAGTTTGAAGGCCATTGTTCTCGTTGCACTATAAGAATTTCTCAGTTAAATAGATTTTTCCAACAAGATTATGGAGGCATTGCTCCTTATAGGCTCTAAAGCATTTATTTTATTTTACATTGATTAAAAAATGCGTCCTGTGATCAAAATAAAGGTAACTTTCTTTTTACCATTAGGATAGCTGATTAAATGGATTTTTGAGAATTTAGGCTAGCTGATTAAATGGATTTTTGAGAGTAAGTATCATATTCGGCTCCATGAGGCCAGAGAACATCCATAACTCTCTGTATCCCTATGACTTGGCTCTTCTTGATCTTAGGAGATTCTCCATAAATCTTTCTTAGTAACTTTCTCAGTTTTTTGTAATTTATGCTTTTTTCACTAGGAAGTTGGGAGACGCCATCACTTCTCCCTGAGTGTCTCTCTCCCTAATCCTTAAAAGATGTTGATTCGGATATCTCCTAATTAGGATATCGATGTCCTGTTGATTAGAACATTGGTTCTGACAGGACTGTAAGAACTGCAGCTTGCTTACCAATAGTATGTGCGTCAGCTATGACTAGTTGAGAGATTTTGGTTCTCTTTAGAGACCCTATTTATGCTATCCTTATATACTGCTTTAATCATATTTTTTGAGTGAAAAATAGGATACAAGAGTGGAGATTCTAGATTCTAGTTCAAACTGTGGAAGTATGAATTGTTGACAGCCATTTTTTTGTGAACACTAGGAAAAAGTAAGTGATTTACATGTGTTGTTTAATCTTCAGCACCTGTACTGTCACTGCACACATGACAAATGAGGATTCAGGATTGAAATGTTGACTGTCCATACGGGTGGCGTATGGGATTAGAGATGCAAAGCTTTGTTCTTACGGAGCTGCTTGTCCAGTGCAGAAGACCAGCAGTAAGCAAGTTAACTAAAAATCTTTTAGTTTTAGAAAGAGGAAGATGCTTTGAAGAAAGACGGTATGGAAGAGTGGAAACTAGTCTGCTATTTCAGATGGAAGAATGAAAGAATGCCTCAGTAACAAGTTAAAATTTGAAAGAGATATGAATGGGGTAAAGGAATACCCCAGTGGGGTAAGCCGTGTGGAAGATGCAGAAAGTAAGCAATAGAAAGCTAATCCAAGAATTTGAATTTTCCTGGCAACATTACAAGTGCCAGTATAGGGGTCAGGGAGATCCAAGGGTTATTACACATGAGTGGCCCTAGTTCCATCGTTGGTACTGCATACAGACCCCCAAGCACAGCCAAGGATGAACCCTGGGCCCCTCTGTGTGGTCCCAAACCCCCCCAATACCACCCTTTCCCCAAAGAAAAAGAGTGCCAGTGTAGCTAAAGCCAAATGAAGTAGAGTAGTAATTGATGGAGTGAGAGAGAAAGAGATACGGTGTGCTGTCACCCTTGAATGTTGACTATTGGAGTTTGGAATGCTGTGATGTGTTCTAGAAAATCTCCAGGGCAAAGATGTGTACAGTCCCTTGTTCTAAAATTTTGTGACTTTGAAGTAGTGATGCCATTTCAGACGCGAATCAGTAATGTGTCTACGCAGTTCTGTAGAAGACTTTACGCCTCTTCAGGGGTAAAGCTACTTACCTCTGCTGAATTACAAGAAGGCTGTCAACCACAGCCATAAATGTCATGGCAGGGCATGTGCACTGCCCTACTATCCCAGTTCCTTTCACCAAGCTGTCAAAGCTATGGTTGGCATAGACTGTAGTATGTGTTAAACCCTACATAGGGTCGCTTTGTGTATGTGTGTATGTTGTTTTCAGTACAACTGGTGATATTCATCCTGTAACTTTTTCTACGTTGCTCAAATACTTACTAGGCTGCCCTATATAGAGTAACAACTTGGGGTAGTCATAAAGTACTTGAAAACTATGTGAGTTGTAGGGGGGGAAAAAAAAACCCTTTTTGTTAATTAGTGGCATAAATGTAACCAAAGAAATTTAATTTCTTCTTTAGCAAACACTGATATTTCTGTTTAAGAATGACTGCTAGAGAAAAAGGAAATATGAAAATTACCATGTATATTGGGTACTCTGAAAGTTCTCTCTGTAACAGCTCAAAACTAATATATGCCCCAAATTAAAACCATATGAGCATTCATAAGTCTCAGCTATTACTGTGTTTGCTTCTAATTCTGTTTGGAATAAGGCTTCAAATGCTTCCAGAATGATGTGAATTGCAAATAAATAGAAAAAGATCTTCTGTGTTTCATTTATTTTATTTGTATATATCCATTTCAAGAAAAAAAAAGGCTTAAAAAATACAGTTCTGTCCCAGAAATGACTCCTCTCTGCACAACCATTGAAGAAATAAACAAAACCCATGCAGACTGAAAACTATGGTCTTTTGACATGACTGAATGAAAGATGCAGTAATTCCTGTAGAATATGTAAGATTTGTCAACTTATAACACAAAAAGAGAACCCAAACTTCACTGGTTTGATGCAAGGAAGATACAACTTTACATATGGATGTGCCAAAAGGCTCTTATAAAGCAAAGTTGGAATCTTAAACACGCCTACTGACATGCCCCTCCCCACCCACATCATTTTATTACTTGCTTGGCAACAAGAATAATAGGTGATCATTTGAAGTGTAAACTTTCAGTTGATATTTGTAAAGTGAATGCTATAACAAATCTGAGGATTTTAAGTAACATTTGGTATTAATTTATAATTGCTGAACTGGTAGCAACATATTTAAAAAAAAAAAACGACAGCAGACAACTCCAGCTATTCTCTTAGCTATTGGGGTAGTTTTCCAAGAAGCCAGTCTCCAAAATGAATGTTATTGGTAACTTTGTCTGGGCTTTGCTCTCTTGCAAAAGCTATACAGTTTCGTATTGAAATTTCTCTTTTCAAATCTTAAGTTTCTCAAAGCATTATTATCAGCCCACTTTCTCTGGTTACAGACATAGCTACCAGGGCAGCATGTCTTTGCCCGCCTCCCCATACTAAAGCCCTTTATCAGGCAACAGCAGGTCTTGGGGAGCCAGGAAGGTGTGATGGGGGAGTTAAGCTCACTGCCTGTTTAATAAAACAACCATATAGCCAAGTTCTAGCAAACCTGAGGGCAAAACTGACACCGACTGGCATTGCACAGCTGTTTACGTACTAACTTAGCTATGAGGTGCAGCCTATATATATATAATGGTAAAGAGTGTTCTGTGAGTGCAGACAGCTCTTTGAAATACAAAGAAAAGGTTGGAAAATACCAAGATACCATGCGTGGTTCCAAACACCTCTCAAATAGTTCAAGCTGGGAAGCAAATAACTTCAGGATTGGGGTGGGTGGGGTGCGACACAAAAAGGGTTTTAACGCTGCTAAGGGACAAGCCTTTTAATATTCTTTCTATCTCCAATCTCCTTAACAGACATGCAGCATTGTCTTCAGAAAATAGAGTCAATAGCTTTGCAGAGTTGAAGAAAGACTTCTTCTGGTGTTCCTTCTGCATTTATCTGTATTGATAAAAGAAAAAAGTCTTCAGAAATGTTAAGACTAATGAAAAAAAATTCTCTCCCAAAGCCCCCTTTAAAAGGAAGTATTAATGACACCAGGTGCTTAGGTGACAACAGTAGGTTATCATTCTCTAGTAAAATGATGAGAATAATAGTAGATATGAGAAAATAAATCCTTGATCTTTACTGATAGAAATACAAAAATGGCACGATCACTCTGGAAGGCAGGTTGGTAGTGTCTTAGAAAACTAGACTTGTAGCATACATCTCAACAGGTTACACATCAGGAGTTGTAAACATATCCAGACAACAACCTACACAAGGTGTTTTAGCAGCTTATATATATATATATATATATATATATATTTTTTTTTCTTCTGGAATCATACCTGGTGATGGTCAGGGGTACCCCTGTCTCTGCACTCGAATTCCTCCTGGTGGTGCTTAGGGGCCCATATGGGATCCCAGGTATTGAACCTGGGTTGCCGTGTGCAAAAAAAAAATAATGCTCTACCCGCTGTGCTATCACTCTGGCCTCCAGCTTTATATAAATAGAAATATATAAATTTATATAAAATCAACAATTTTGAACCAAGATAATCCACAGTGGAACTGTACTCAGAACTCAAAAGAACTTGAGCTGTCAAGCTAAGGAAAATAAATATAATTGAGACACGGGCCGCCAGCGGGAGCGTTTCCGCGGCCGGCCCGCCGATCCCCGCCCCCCACGGAACCGAGGCAGAGCCGGCCCCGCGTGGCCAAAAAAGAAAAAGAAAAGACATTTCTTTTGGGCAGGGGAGTGGTTTGGGTCGTAGATCTCAGGCTGTTAGTGGTGATTCCTGACTTGAGAGCAATGGAAATTGCTATAGACCATACGTGCTGGGGAGCAAATGGGCCTAAAGCACACAGGAATGCATTCCCCGTGAGAAGATCATGTTGAGTGAAATTAGCCAGAAGGAGAGAGACAGATACAGAATGACTGCATTTATTTGCATGACAAATATATATGTACATATTATGATACCAATCTCCAAGGTCAAGTGAAACATATACCAGGAGGTCTTGTCAAAGGTGGAAATTATCACAAACGTGTGGGGAGTCAGAGGCTAGGTAAGACAGAAAATGGAACAGTGTTTTAACAATTGTCGAGGGTACTAATGCCAACCTAGAACTGAGCATTAAATAGAGGCAAAAAGATACACATGACAACCCTTTAATGTATGTTGTGTAATCCATAGTCTGGAAGGGAAGGAAAGAGAGAGAAAGGGAAAGAAATAAAGAACCTGCCATGGAGGAGAGCTGGGGGAGGGGGAGGGAACCGGGGACATTAGTGGTGGGAGACGGGCACTGGTGGAGGGATGGGTGCTGGAACACTGTATGACCAAAACCCAAACATGAACTTTTAAATTGTATATCTTTGTAATTGTAAAAATAATTTTTTTTAAAAAAAGGAATGCATTCCCGTGAGCTAGCTCTCTGACCCCAAGGTTATATATTTTGAATAACTAAATTCAATTTATTGAAGACAATAAAAAAGATGAGTTCCAAAGAAGAGAGAAATTATAGGCAGTGTCCGAGGCTTAGACTAAGTGAAAGAATTCTTTATGATACTCTAGCAACTGTCAATGCTGTGGATGTGTCAAAAGTTAAAGAATGCGTAAGAATGAACTCAAACTGGATTTGAAGATAGACAGTGTTGATGTAGGTTCAATGATAAATGAACAGCTTGAAAGAAGGGCAGAAACCCCCTTTCCCAACTAGGGCAGGCCTACTCATGGAAAGTTACCAATTTAGGGCCTGAGTGTCCTTTTCATCTTGAAGTAACCTTTTGTTATCTACAAAAGGCCCAAAACAAATTCCTGTTAGAGGTTATAAGACCCCCGCCCAGAATCTACTATCTGGCCTGAATTGCCTGGATTGCATTCCTGCACGTATGCATAGCCGTTGCTGACCCATGATATTGTAGGAGAAAAAAAATGGGGGGGGGGGGGATAAGGGCATACATGCAGCAGTGCTCAGGGCTTACTCCAGTCTGTACTAGGGGATAACTCCTGGTGATGCTAGAGATGAACCTGGGATGGCCGAATGCAAGAGAAAACATTGTATGTGTTATACAGTCTGGCTGCCTGTAGCAGAAAATTTCTATGGGGACAGGTATATGATACTCTGCTGTTTTGCTGTGAACCTAAACAGTGCCCTTTCTCTCCCTCCACCCTCGCAAAGTTTATTTGAAGAAATAAAGACTAAGTGTCCTATGGTGGTACAGTGTTAGGGGCCATGGAAAGACTGGAGGTAGGAGATTGAGATTTCTTAGTCTTTGTGGGGGTTGGGGTGATGGAGCAGAGCGGAAATAAGGCAGATGTGGGAAGTTGGGATGACGTGTGAAAAAGCAAAGGCTGGGACCTCAACTTGCAAATCTGCTCAAGGTAGAGTAAGATGAGACTAGATGACACCAAAGGCCGTGGAGCGAACAGCAAGAAAATGGGTTTCTTGCACATGAAAGTACTAACATTCTCTCACAATGTCTAACATGCAGCCATTAAGATTTGTCTCATTCCGATGTAATGCCAGTAGAAAGCAGTGGTCTGGTGATCCTGGGAAGTATTCCAGGTTGTTCCGGTATGTGTATTTAACCAATTCTCCAGGTAATTTTGATTGAAGGTTATCTTGAGCCACAATTGAGAAACAACTCTTATCTACTTGTCTGTTGTGTTCAAGTTTACACCTTAGGAACATCACTGACTCTAATGACAGAAATCTTGAAAACTTTTCTGCAGGGTCAGAGTTCAGCAGGTAGGATGCTTTCCTTGCACGTGGTTGAACTGGGTTTGATCCCCAGTACCCATATGGAACCCCAAGTTCCTTGAGCTTAGAACCAGGAGTAAGCCCCTGAGCACAGCCATGTGTGGCTCAAAACAACAACAAAAAAAGAGACCAGGGATACAGCATGACTTATACAGCATGACTTATTGGTGCATGACTGAGGCATGACATGCTGTGAGGTCTCAGCACCACAATTAACTTAAAACTTAGAGTTATAAATATACCAGAAAATAGGTAACACCAATGTTTGCAGGAACACTGTTGACCTAAACTAGAATAACTGATGGTCCATCAGTGGTAAATGGATAAATTGTGCCAGTCATGTAATGAATTATCATACGAATGAAACAAAACTAAGGACAACCATACTCTATAATTTGGATTTACAAAGTTGAAGGAGAGAAGTTTCAGAAGCATATGCACACAATTCAATTCATAACTGAATCCATTAAGCCTAGCTTAGGTATCCGTACACAGATGGTAAAAAGCAGTAGAAAGGGAACAATGATGCTGATCGGGACAGAGATAACTTAGGAAGAGGAAGGTTAACTGTGATGAGAGAAACCTGAGATTCTGAGTCTCTGCTATTTTTCTCCTTTTTGGGTGATTACTTGTTTATTTTATAATTCGTTAAGCAGTGTATATATCCTGTGCAGTCTTTATGATGTATTTCCAAATTAAGGAAAAATAAACTTTAAAAGGGTTGTCAACCCTTCCTACTCAACAAATGAATTCACAACAACGTGTAAAGGACAAGATCTGTGCTTCAGCTAGAGGTACTTTGCCATGTTTATGTTCCTCCTCTTTATTTCTTACTGCTTTACCTCTCCTTTATTTTTTCTTTCAACCAACATACATTCCCTGGGTTCCTGCAATGTGTGTTGTGTTGGCAGTACAAGGCTGAAGAAGAGTCAGTATTCTCAAGGAGCCAAGTTAAAGCTAAAGAGGCATCTTGCATAATTTTGAGAAATTTCCGGGGAGAAAGGGAACATTGAAAAGAATGACAATAAGTGAGCATGCATTTGAAATATCCCGGTAATCCTAACAATGGTTTTAGAAGACGCTTCCTACTTTTCACTTCCTACTTCAGATGAAACTGAAGCTCTGAAACATGTTTTCAGTTTTCAAGTACTTAAGTCCTATGGCTAAGTACTGGCTCAAAACGCACTTTTCAACTCTTACGTTTCTTTCGCTTGTTAACTTCATTGTATTACCCCCATTCAAAATGGCTGGATGGTTGAATTTGATGGATGTAGCGAGGAATGAAGCTAAAATTGTAAGTAAAGTTGTCTTGGTGTCCAATGCTTTGCTCTTTTCAAATAATCCTTTCCCCAAGTAAACAACAGCTCCCTTCTCAGGATATGTAACTTTAGACTTGGTACTGATCTAACTCACCTTTGCACAAATATTCTTATATGACTTAATGGGACATCTGAAGAGGACTTCCACTCAACTTCAGTTCTGCTGTTTTGGGGCAGACCCCAGTTGTTTTCTGGGACCTCTCATCTCACTGTGTGAGAATTTACACTCAGCGACTCTGCTCTTCTCTGTGTATCTTGCTGACCTCTATTGCCTTGAATTGCAGACTATGATGACTATTGGATAGCAAAACCTTCTATTATTGAGGCTGAGAGGGACACCTTTCAAAGTACCAATGTTCAAAATATTTCTTATTCCAGACACAAAAAAAATTCAGTAAGTTAGCATGGAATCCATTAGGATATTCAAAACATAAATCTCAGCAACCACAATGGCAAGATTAGCCTCTGCTTGCCTTTCAGGATATTTGGCTTATTTTTGTTGCTTTGACAACCAGGGGGCGGGAGCCCAGCGGGGGCGCGACCCCGCGCGCCCGGTCCCCGGCACCCCAGCCCCGCACCGCCAGGAGTAATTCCCGGAGGCAGAGCCGGGAACCCCGGCGGGTATGACCCAAAAAAAAAAAAAAAGACAAGATCCAGAAGCTAGTTTATAGTAACTCAGCAACATACTCCCTAATTGGTTGTATGTACTATTTGTACTCTAAAAAGAAGTTATCCCAAGCTTAACTTACAGGCGGCCTAAGTCACAAAGGAAGCATTCCACAGGTGAGGACCCTACATGTACATAAACAAAAGGTATATAAACCCAGACAAAGCGAGCTCTAGAGTAAAGACCCTCTGGCCCCTTTTCTGCAAACATCCTATTTCCCTAGTAAACTTCCCTTATGTCTATAATTCAGTAACATTTTTCACAAATGCGTGGACCAGCTTGCCACCTTCAATAGACTGAGAAATTGGGGGTAAGCGAGACATTGGATTACACCCAGCATTGCTCAGTGCATAACTGGTTTGTGCTCAGGAGTCACGCCTATCTCAGGACCATATGGGTTGCTGTCGGCTGCATGCAAGGCAAGGGCTCTACCCGTTATACTCTGGCCCCATAATAAGCACCTTTTGTTTATTTAAGTTTATTACATTTTAATTTTTTTTCTTTAAAAAAGATAGTGGTTGGAGTGACAAAATAGTGGGTAGGGGCTTGTACACGGCCAACCCGGGTTCAATTCCTGGTATCCCATATCATCCCTCGAGCACTGCCAGAAGTAATTCCTGAGAGCAGAGCCAGCAGTAACCCCTGAGTATTGCCAGATGTGAACAAAAAAAAGAGCAAAAAATAAAAAATAAAAAGATAAAGTAATCGCTTGAGTACAGATCTCTCTAACTGTAAGCAGCTTGAGTTGGAAGCCCAGCTCTCCATGTCATGTTTCTTTTTGATTTGTCTTTGTTCCGCTTCAGTGTAATTATGTGCAGGGGTTGCTCTGATGTTAGAGATACTCATATCGCATGTGTGAGTTTGGGAACAAACACCTTTAACCCCTGTATTACCTCTCCAGTTCCCCATTCTGAGAAATCTGTCAGTGCTTTACATCATTGTTCAAAATCAGTGCTAAGGATTCTTGTACTGCAGTGCTAAGTAAAAGTGGTGTGGTCTATTAGAGCCACTGTCATTTTTGTTCTTCACAACTGCCAGTGTTGCAGTCACATAATTTGTTATGTGAATTACCGTTACCCAGAATTTCTTCTAGACTGATAAATGCTTTTGTTCAGTACAGGAACTTTTCTGTTCCTAGTATTCTTTTCCCCCTTTTAATCACCTTCAAGAACTAATAGTGCTTCCGAACATAGTCACCTGGGAGCAATTCACTGTGGTGTTTGACTTGGTACTCAGTGACCCCACCTTTACCCCCTTATGTCTACAGACCCTGTTGGCTGGGGTGCTGTGTGAGACCAAGACCGTTACTCAGCTTTTGTATGTTCAGTGCCTGGCTCTAGAAAAGAAGACAAAGTGGTTGGGGAGCCTTGCTTGTGGCAGCCCCAGTGCAATCAGTTCCTTGCATTACATGCCTCTGCGCCAAACTGCAACTCCCTAGCATTGCTGGTGTGTCCCTGCTGGTCCCTGAGCATTCTGGCACAAACTTTACCCGCCTCTTCCCCAAAGGCAAGCAAATGGGAAGAAAGGACAGATTGTATTCTCATTCCTGTTGACTTGTTAACAGGAGCAAGCTCTGTTACGGGCTAGAAATACACTCTCAAAGAGAAAGAGAAAGACTGAGAGAGAGACAGAGTGAGAGTGAGAGAGAGAAGAAAATTGCCTACCATAGAGGCAGGCTGGAGGAGGGGGAAGGGAATTTGGGGATATTGGAAGGATGGTGGAAGGTTGAGTGCTGGAACACCGTGTGGCTGATACCCAATCATGAACAGCTTTGTAATTGTATATATCACTTGATCACTTCATCACTTGAATCCCGTTATTCATCGATTTGCTCAAGCGGGCGCCAGTAACATTTCCATTGGACCCTATCATGTGCCAATGTAGCCCAATGACATCTGGTTGATTCAGGAATATGAAGAGCCTCAAACCGTTCCTTCAGGGTCTTGACAAGGAAGTCTGACCATCTTGTAGGTGGGCGGCCACGTGATCTTTTGACATCCCGTGGGATCCAGTTGGTAATGGCTCTAGTCCAGCGGTTGTCTCCAAATTGCATTACATGTCCAGCCCATCTGATTTTCGATGCCTTGGCAAACGAGACAGCTTCCCTGATTCTGGAATAGCGATGGAGGTCAGAACTCCGGATTCCTTCTCTCACTTGAGTGAGGCGTGATATTCCAAGCATAGCTCTTTCGATTCCTCTCTGGGAGACCTGAATAGCATTCTCATCCTGCTTTCGTAGGGCCTTGGTCTCTGAGGTGTATGTTAATGCAGGGAGAATGGTGGAGTCGAAGAGATGTGCCTGGAGCCGGAGGTTCATTGTCCTTATAGCTATTTCTTTGATGCCTTTGAAGGCATTCCATGCCGCTCTCTTCCTCCTGCGCAGCTTAGGTTTTAGGTTGTTCATCATGTTGATTTCTCGACCTAGGTACACATAACTGCTGCATTCAGAGATGTTTGTTCCATTGAGAATGAATGGGGCCTCTGGAACTAGTTCATTTTTCATAAACATGGTTTTCTTTAGATTCAGCTGTAGACCTATCTTTCCACATTCTCGGTCGAAGTCAGCCAGCATTTGTGCCGCTTGGCTAATGTTTGGTGTTATTAGAATGATGTCATCAGCGAAGCGGAGGTGGTGTAGTTGCCGACCATCTATCTTCACTCCCATTCCTTCCCATTCTAATTGTCGCATGATGTTCTCGAGGGTGGCGCTGAAGAGTTTTGGTGAAATGGTATCACCCTGTCGAACCCCTCTTTTGACATCAATGATCACTTCTTTGTAGAATGGTGAGATCCTGGTGGTGAATCTGTAATATAGCTCACGAAGGATCTTGATGTATTGGGTTTGAACACCCTGTTTGGCTAGGGCTTCGATGACTGCTTCAGTCTCCACAGAATCAAAGGCTTTCTGTAAATTAATGAACGTGAGACAGAGCGGCATCTTGTACTCCCTACAAACCTCAATGAGCTTGGTTACTGTGTGGATATGGTCGACTGTGCTGAATCCTTTTCAGAAGCCTGCTTGCTCGCATGGTTGTCCTTCATCTAGTGTTCTGCTAATCCTGTTCAGGATGACTCCTGTAAACAGCTTGTAGATGACAGACAACAGGCAGATGGGGCGATAGTTGCCGAAGTAGTGAATGTCTCCCTTCTTGAACAGTGGAACTGTCCTGCTGGTTTTCCTTTGGGAGGGCACCTTGCATTTGGACAGGTAGTGTGTGAAAAGCCAAGCTAGTGTATTGATGAGTACCGACGGCAGATTCTTCAGGTGTTCGGGTCTGACTTTGTCTGGGCCTGGTGCTGTTCCCTTCTTTACCAAAGAGATGGCATGTCAGATTTCAGAAGGGAGAACATTGGGAATGACATATCCATCCTGTGGAATTTGGTATGTGGACAGGTGGATGTGGCTATCAAAGAGATTTGAGTAGAAGTCCTGGATAATCTTCTCCATTGCCTTTCTGGAAGATGTGATAGATCCGTCAGGGCGTCGGAGGGCAGTCATCTTGGTCTTATAGTTGGCGAAGGACAGGCGGGCGGTGCGAATGCTTTTCCCGGCTTCTGCTGCATCTTCCAGTATTTCTGCTCTTCTGTCTTTGAGGTCTTCTTTTATCGCTTCTCTGCACCGTTTAGCAAGCTTGGACGTTAGCATTTGGTCTCCTGAGGCTCGCGCCTTGCCACATTGGCGAATGAGCTCAAGAGTTTCTGAAGACAAGCGTCCTTTGTGTCTTTCTCTCTCTCTCGGCATTCTTCGCACAATCATGGAGGCGCTGAACCAGTCGGTTGTATTCTTCATCGATGTCATCAATGATGGTATCTTCCCATGTTGCTGCAATGGTACCAAAGTTCCCAGTTGGTGGTCATTCTGGGGAGTTCTCTTCTTAAACTTTTGCAGCCTTTTCTCCTCATTGCGGGAAGTAGAATTTTGCACGAAGGGAGACGGTGGTCCAATCCTTTTTGGAATTTAGGGATGACAGCAACATGGGTCAGACAAAACCGTTGATTGAAGATGATGTGGTCAATTTCATTGTGGAACTGTCCGCCAGGAGATTCCCATGTCCAACGTTTCGCTTTAGTCTTCTGGAACTGTGAGTTCCCATGAATAGTCTTGGTGGACATGATGAACTCAGATAGTCTCTCACCCTGTTCATTCCATTCTAGGCCATGGGTCCTGATGTGGGAGTTCTTCAGTCTATCTTCTCGGTCCTATCTTGGCATTAAAATCACTGACTATGATCTTGTAGAAGGTGTGATCTTTTTTATAGAACTCCTCCAATTCCATGTAGAATTTCTCAATTAAATTTTTCTTTGTATGTGGATGTTGGTGCGTAGACAATGACGATAAAAATTGCTGGCATTGGGCCACATCTCTTCAAGTGTAATCGTCCTATCCCGTTTGTTAGGCATTCGAATGAATCAGTGTTGACGGCCATGTTCGTGTTGACAAGGACACCAACGCCACCGACGCCTCTTTCGTCACATGTTCCAAGGAACAATTCTTCTCCAGTGTCAAATACAGCATGATGCAACTGACGCCTCCTTGTCTCAGTCAGACCAATAATGTAGTACTTGATCTTTTGCGCTTACACCATCAGATCCTCAATATATGCTTCTGATGCCAACATACGTGCATTGAAAGTACAGACAGTCATTTTAGTCCTTCGCTTTGGCAGCCTAGGATGGCCGTGAAATTTTATCAGGCCCTGCTTGTTCGCCTTTCTTACTGCTGCCGTATTAAGGGCTCTTTCGGGTCAGGAAAATAAACATTTCTTTTACTGGTTTTGGCATATTGAACACGCTCGGACAGCTTGCCAGGCTCTGCCGTGTGGGCGCCTATATTCTCATTACTTTGTGAGGCTCTCTCAGAGGGGTGGGTAGAATATTCATGATAATTTGGGAGGTGAATGGCGCGGCCGCACAGTGGCCGCGCACAACGGGAAAGCTGGTCTGCTCTGCTGGGTATACCTGTGCTCTATATCACCGTGATATATAATTGTATATATCACTGTCTTCCCGTTCATCATCGATTTGCTCGAGCAGGCACCAGTAACATCTCCATATGTCCTGTCATGCTAGTAGAGCCCAAGGGCACCTGCTTGCTCCTGGAACATAAAGAGCCTCAAACCATTCCATCAGGTCATGGCAATAAGGTCTATAATAGTTACTGGTATCTGGCATATCAAATACGACACGGGTAGCTTGCCAGGCTCTGCCATGCGGGTAGCATACTCTTGTAGTCATCTTTAAATCCAGCATTTATTGATGAACTGCGCGCCGCGATAGGCTGGTCGGCTGGGTGGAGTTCTGACAATGTGGAAGTACGGATGTGGAAGATGGAGGCCCTCATGGAGTGGGGGGGTCGTCCGGCCTGTTGTGAAGCTCTGCTGGGGTAGCGGGCCAGGGCTAGAACCCGCCATCCCTCCCGGGCGCCTCATGAGTGGCTGGGAACTGGGAGAGCCAGTAGCAGCTCTGCCCCATGTCTGTGAGTCTCTGCAGAAAGGCTCAAGATGGGGATGGCAGAAGGAGAAGCCGGAGGCCGAACGCCTGGTGGGGAAACCCTGGAAACGCGCATGTGAGAGATTCACAGACATGGGGCAGAGCTGCCACTGGCCCTCCCTGTGCCCAGCCACTCACGAGGTGCCCGGGAGGGATGGCGGGTTCTAACCCTGGCCCGCCACCCCAGCAGAGCCTCGCAAACAAGCCAGATGACCCCCACTCCATGAGGGCTTCCATCTTCCACATCCGGACTTCCCTCTGGTCAGAACTCCACCCAGCAGACCAGCCTATCACAGTGTATATATCACAGTGGAATAATAAAATCTAAAAATAAATAAGTAAGTTAAGTAAATAAATAAAAGAAATACACTCTCAGATCCCATTTTCTCACCCACACCTGGACTTTCTGGGAGAATATGGGTTTTGATTCTCTCTTAAAAACCATGCAAGTAGGGGTTGGAGCTATAGTTCAATGGATAATGTGCTTGCCTTGCACACAGTCAACAGGGTTCCATCCCTGGTATCACACCCTGAAAATAGCCAGGTGTGATCTCTGATTGCAGAGCCAGTTATTTCTGGCCCTGTGTGACACCAAAACAAAACACCACCCCTCCCCCACAAAAAAAAAGTACAAAACAACTCCAAGCAACCAGGGTTGAAGAGACAGTCTACGAGGTAAGGAAGGCACTTTCTTTGCAAATGCTTCCATGGGTCATAACTCCGGATTGAATCCCTGGCACCACATATGGTGGTGAACACAGTCAGGTGTGGGCCCCTAAGCCACTCCCAGCCCCCTCAAAATCCACACAAACAAGAGCTTGTTTGCGAAACAAGGGCTAATGGGCACAAGTGTCCAAAGGGTTACTCTTGCTGTTTTCTGAGGGCTGAGAGGTGGAAGAATTTTTTTGGGGGTCACACCTAGCGACGCTCAGGGTTACTCCTGGCTCTGCTCTTAGGAATCACTCCTTGAACTGCGTGGGGGACCGTATGGGATGCCAGGGATAGAACTCAGGTCGGCTGCATGCAAGGCAATCGCCCTACCCGCTGGACTATCGCCTCCGCCCAGAGCTGGAAGAATTTTCAAGGGATAGTGACAATCCGCCAAGTTGTAGTTCTGGAGGAAAGTTGGGGGCTAGGCTGCAGGACTGAGTCATAACCCCACACCCCCACACACACACACACACACACACACACACACACACACACACACACACCAGTATTAGCTTGACTGCTTTCCTGTTTCTATTTCCATCCCATACCTCCCTGTTTTGCTTTGTGGCTTACATACAGAGATTCATTTATTTAATTAAATACAAGAGAGCTTCTCATTGCTACCCAGCCAGAGTCACGTGCTGTGGTCTTTGCCTTTGCGTAGCCCAAGGACGTGAGGAGATTTAAAGACAAAATCAAATAATTAGCCTTTCAAGATGGAAAAAGCAGCCTTTGATTCTGGGTGAATGGGAAATCTCTGAAGCAACCTGGCATCCTCATTAGGTCCAAGATCCAAAGTTTGAGCAGAAAATCCAAGAGAGGTAATGAGCAGTGGAGTAGCTTCTTTTCCTATGAAAGTGTGTTCGCTCATCTAATTCCACTTGGAGATGACTTTAACAGAACACAAGTGCCTTTTATATTTTCATATAAAAGGTAACTCAAAGGTAAAAAACTCAAAGGTAAAAACCTTAACTTATTAAATGCCTTCTGAATGACAGGAATTATCAGTATTTTTTTTTCATTTTTGGTCACACTCAGCAGTGCTCAGGGGTTACCCCTGCCTCTGCACTCATGCCAGTGATAGTACCTGTTGTGCAAGGTTAGAGCCCTACATGATGCACTATCGCTCTAGCCCCTATTCTCTATATTTATTTTTTCTCAGTATTTGTAACTTAAGTAGATTTAAACCAGTTACTAAGCCCTTTTGTGAACATATAAGAATTGTTTTGTTTTGGGGCCACGCCCAGTGATGCTAAGGGGTAACTCCTGACTCTGCACTCAGGCACCACTCCTGGTGGTGTTCAGGGAACCATATCAAAGCCAACCCATGCCGGCCCTGTGCAAGGCAAGTGCCCTAACCACCGTACTATCTCTCTGGCCCCACAGATATGAATTCTAATTAGTAAATAGATTGCTTTGTGTGTAGACTTCCTCAGCAATTGTGCAAACTTGAAAAGAAAATGCAGTACAACATGCTCTATGTAAGTTTTTCTTTCATGATTAATTCTTAAAACCGAACTTCCAGAAGTCCTCTTTCCCAGGAACAGTAACATTTCATGATTTTTCTTCAAAAGTGTTGGATTACAGTTCAGCAGAGTTGGAATGGAAGATGTTTTAACAGAGTTTATTTCAGAGCAACTAAGTAGATTGCCTTTTGAAGATTTAACTTTCCTTTCTAGGTCTGAAATGATATATAATCTTTGACTAAACAATGCCTTGATCAGTACAGAAAATGTTTGGGTAATTTTTCTTTCTTTTTTAATAAAAAAGATAGGAGTGGGAAAAAAGGTCTAATGAGTTTTCAAGTTTCCACCTGACTTCTTGAAGGAGCAGTGGGACAGTTAGCCATAATATTTGCTCTTTAGTCAGCGGAATATTCTGCTAAATCAGGAAAGACGGTTGCCGCCTGGGGAACTGCACATTTTTATATCTACCCTCTTTCTTTAGCACTGTGAAACTGTAGCCCATAAAACACAAAGCCTGGTGTGTTTTTCCTGCATTTTCCCAGATCGATCAAAAGTTGCTTGGATTTTAGTTTTGTTTTCCACATTACTGGCGTCATGGGGCTTTCTGGGTCAGATCCAAGCTCTCCCAGAGTGTCTGAGGTCGTTTCTGTGCTTTTCTTCCTCTTCTAATCTCAATCTCTGCAGCCAGAGCAGCTGCTCCACAGGGAGCCTCTTCCTGAGCCAGAACAGACAGCACCTGTGCTCTGGGCCCAGCATTAGACGTTTCTCAGAAGTTAGAGTTTTGGGCCTTATCCAGAGCACACAGCTGGTCAGACTCCATATTTCTCCTTATTCTTAAAGTCACATCAAGGAAGAGGAGTCTATCACCTTCCCTACGAGCTTTAAGGCAAGCTGTAGAGACAGCACAGCCAATATCAACAAGGATGATTTAGAAACTGCCCTGGAACAGTGTCTGCTGTGCAGGAATTCCTGAAGTGTGAGTTGAGCTGTTGGTTTGTTTAAAATGTTATGTGGGATGGGCTGGAGAGATAATACAGTGGGTAGAGTGCTTGGCTTGCATGTCTCTCTCCCAGATTTGATTCCCAGCATGAGCTGTTGGTTTGTTTAAAATATTATGTTGGGGGAGCAGAGAGATAATATAGCAGTTAGGGTGCTTGCCTTGCATGCTTCCGTCCCAGGTTCAATTCCCAGCATCCCTTATGGTTCCTCAAGAACTGTCAGGAGTGATTCCTGAGTGCTGAGCCAGGAGTAGCCCCCTGAGCATCACCTCATGTGGCCCAGAATTCAAAAATAAATAAACAAAAATGAATAGAATAGAATAGAATAGAATAGAATAGAATAGAATAGATGAATGAATAGAATAGAATAGAATGAATAGTAGAATAGAATAGAATAGAATAGAATAGAATAGAATAGAATAGAATAGAATAGAATAGAATAGAATAGAATAGAATAAAATGTGTGGGACACTGCTGCTGATAGTGCTCAAATGACAGCATGTGAGACGCCCTGAGTTCAATTCCTTGCTGATGATGCACCACCCTGCTCTCTGCACCCCCAGTGGTCCCCAGAATACCTCTATTTAAAAAGTGATGTTTAATTTGTACTGCTACTAAAAACTATTTCATGGGCTTTATGTTTTTCTTTGCTTTTTTGAAAAAAAGTTATTTGTTTATTTAATTATTTATTTTCAATGGACTCACTGTGAGCTACACAGTTTCAAAGCTGTTCATGATTGGGTTTCAGTTATATCATGTTTCAACACCTGTCTCTTTACCAGTGTACATTTCACACCTATTTCCCACCACTAATGTCCCCAGTATCCCTCCCACCTCCACCTGCTGACCTGCCTCTGGCAGGCACCTTTCTTCTCTCTTCTCTCTCTCTCTCTCTCTCTCTCTCTCTCTCTCTCTCTCTCTCTCCTTCCCTCTCAAACATTATGGTTTGCTATACAATACTGAAAAGGTTATCATGAATATCCCTTTGCCTACTTTTAGCACTCTGTTCCTTCTCTCAGTTCTATGTGGTGTGTTAAACTTGACAAATAGATCTTTTTAAAAAACAGATAATGAACAAGAAAATTGATGATTTTTCAGGTAAATTTGATCATTTACCTGCTCATAATTAGTCTGCATTTTCTTATATCACTTGAAATATTTAGCTCAATCTTTGTAAAATAGGGCTGGAGCAATAGTCACAGCTGGTGGGACGTTTGCCTTGCATGCAGCCGACCCATGCTTGATTCCTGGCATCCCACATGGTCCCGGAGCACCCCCAGGAGTTATTTCTGAGTGCAGAGCCAGGAGTAACCCCTGAGCTTTGCCGGGTGTGATCCAAAAAGCCCCCTCTCCCCCCCCAAAGACTTCATAGAATAGTTTGGAATTCTGCTATTAATGCAGTAGCCATTATTAGTCATATATGGATTCTGGACATTTAAATGTGGCAATGGTGAGGTGCTTACTTTGCATGTGGCAGACCCCAATTTGATCCCCAGCACACATGATACCTTGAACACCACTGGCGACGGACTACCCTACATCCCCAAATAAAATAGAACAAAATGTCAAAATAATGGGGGAACCAAGTTTGTAATATAATGCCATTGAAAGGAATCTAACATAAAATGTGTTTTATGGCAGCATACTTTACAACTGTGATGTTTTAGGTTACAATGCTCCTACAGCACACCTCCGTGAGAGAACAGATCCCTCTAGCCTGGCTTTAGATCCTTTCACCAACACAACCACCTTAGCAAACTCACTTGTAAAAAAAAAATGAAAAACTTTTTTAAAAAACTCACTTCTTTTTTCATTTGAGGTGGGGGAACAATGTTCAGGGATTACTCCTGGCTCTATGCTCAGGGGATCAATTCTGCTTGGGTTTGGGGACCGTAATAGGGGGCTAGGGATTGAACACAGGTCAGCCAGATGCCAGGCAAGTGTCCTACCTGCTGTACTGACCATCAGACCCCCTAAAGAGAGTCTGGGTCTGTTGTCATTGGCTCTTTGTCATACCCTTACTGTACTTCTTTACACCCCACATATGAGGGAGATGATCTGGTAAATTACTCTGCTCCCTTTGATGGACTTAACTCAGCATGGTACATTCTAATTCCATTCTTGGAGCAGCAAATTGCATGATTTCATCTTTTATATATGAATAGTTTCTATATCATGGGTTTTCAATCCACTCCTCTGTTCTTGGGCATTTGAGTTTTCTGATTTTGGCTAGAGCACTGCATGAATAGCACTGCAATGAATACAGCAGCACAAAAGTCCTTTCAAATTCATGTTTTTGGGCTTCTGGGGTGGATGCCAAGAAACTGAGTTGCTGGGTCACTTGGAAACTCAATACCTAAGTTATTTTTTGAGAAGTCTCTGTAGAGGTTAACTTTGGGAAGGGGGTAAGTTTGGGCTGTATCCAGCAGTGCTCGGTGGCTATTCCTGGCTCTGTGCCAGGAGTGATTCGTGGTTTTGCTCAGGGGGCCATAAGAAGTGCCAGGGATCCAACTGGGTCAACAGGATGCCAGGCAAAAACCTTAGCTCCTGTACTATTTATGCAGCCCTGTAGTGGTCAGCTTCTCTTTTGCGGGGGAAGGGTTGGGCCACATCTGATTTGACTTAGGGACTATTCTTTGGCTCTGTGCTCAGGGATCACGTTGGTAGTACTTGGGGACTAAATATGGTGCCTGGGATCAAACTGGGGCTGGCTACAGGAAGGGCAAGTGCCTTAACTCTGAACTATCTCTCTGGCCTCTAGGTTAGCATTCAAAGCTAATATCTGACTCCATTTATTTTCAGTTATTGGAAAATTAAAATACATATTGGGACAAGTTTGGGATGTAAAACCTATTTTTTAACTGCCAATTTTATGAAATACAAAAATAATTACATCATTTCTGAGGAAAATTTAATATCTGAATTGAGGTATGCTTAATACTTTTGAAAAAATAATTCAAAAACTGTAAAATGTCTTATACATAATAATTTATATGCTATTCACTGTATCACTGTCTTCCCGTTCATCTTCGATTTGCTCGAGCGGGCACCAGTAACATCTCCATATGACCTGTCTCATGCAAGTAGAGCCCAAGGGAACCTGCTTGCTCCAGGAACATAAAGAGCCTCAAACCATTCCATCAGGTCTTGGGAATGAGGTCTATAATTGTTACTGGTATTTGGCATATCAAATACGACATGGGTAGCTTGCCAAGCTCTGCCGTGGGTAGCATACTCTTGTAGTCATCTCAAAATCCAGCATTTATTGATGAACAGTGCGGCCGCTTGTGGCTGTGTGAGGCAGGCTGTTATAGGCTGGTCTGCTGGGTGGAGTTCTGACGAGGAGGAAGTCCGGATGTGGAAAATGGAGGTCCTCATGGAGTGGGGGGTCGTCTGGCTTGTTGTGAGGCTCTGCTGGGGTGGCAGGCCAGGGCTAGAACCTGCCATCCCTCCCGGGCACCTCATGAGCGGCTGGGCACAGTGAGAGCCAGTAGCAGCTCTGCCCCATGTCTGTCTCTTGTATGCTATTACATGTTAAAATGCTAATACTTAGGTTATTCAGGTTAAATAAAAGAAATTGTAAACTAATTTCACTTATTTTTCTTTGATATTTAAAAATATGATTCTTGAAGCAGTACTACAGTATGTAGGGCATTTGCCTTGCAAGTAGCCAACCCGTATTGGATCCCCGGCATCTCATATGGTCTCCTGAGCACCACTAGGAGTAATTCCTGAGTGCAGAGCCAGGAGTATCCCCTGATCATTACCACCGAGCATGATCACCCCAAAAAAAGATTCTTAGAAAAGTTTAAAGTATAAAATGTGGCTCATATGACACTTCTCTTGGAAAATGCTGCCCTAGAAAAGATTTTTTCTTTGGAGCCACACTCAGCAGCAGGACTTACTCCTGGCTTGCACTCAATGATCACTCCTGGTTGGCTCTGGGGACCCTATCCAGTGCTAGGAATCAAACCCAGTTCTCTCTCTGGTCCCTAGAAAGTTTATTGAGTTAAGGAGGAATTGGCGAATGGATGCACTCAGGAGTCTTGCCCTCAGCCTCGCTCTTAGTCTAATCTATTACTACTTTAACTCATCTTTTTTTAATTTTTAAAATATTTTATTATACCACCGTTAGACACACACACACAATGCTCATTTTTTTTGGGGGTCATGCCTGGCAATACTCAGGGGTTACTCCTGGCTCTGCACTCAGGAATTACTCCTGGCGGTGCTCCGGGGACCATATGGGATGCCAGGGATCGAACCCAGGCCAGCACAGGCCGGCCGCATGCAAGGCAAACACCTACCCGCTGGGCTATCGCTCCGGCCCCTAAGATGTTCATGTTCGAATCTCGGCCCCACAGTGTTCCAACACCCATCCCTCCACCCCTGCCCATCTCCCCATCATCAATGTCCCCACCTCCCTCCCTCTTCCCCAGTCTGCCCCCCATGGCAGGCCCTTCATCTCTACTTCTCTCTCTCCCTCTCGCTTCCCTTTCTTACATTGTAATATATTCTAGAACAAGATTGGTTCCACTAGTTTGATGTACCAGGTATGGACCACGAAAATGGCAGCTATTATGGTGAGCGAGTCTCATCTGGCTGCTTCTGGAGGCCCTACAGAGGTGATGGGCCCACTCCCAAAACCTATCTTGCCTCCTGGGAGCCTCATGGTTAACTCATATTTTGTGCTGGCATTACCATGCTTTTTTTTTTTCACTTGTCAAAGTGAGTGCCTTTCCCCCACTCCTTTTTCTGCCATGAACTTTCTGGAAATCATCTTATTGAACTTAGCCCTTCACTGTGGGTAGAGAATTTCTTTGTTTTTTGAATTCCCAGCATTAATAACTATCCCTTGGATATTAGAGATGCTCCATAAACATCAGCTAAATATGTTAAAGACCTTTAATAAAATGGCTCCAGTTCTCTGCTGCAAGAGCCCCCAGGAGGGCTGGAACAATAGCACAGCAGGTAGGGTGTTTGCCTTGCAAGTAGCCAACCAGGGTTGGATTCCCAGTATCCCATATGGTGCCCCAGGTACCACCAGGAGTAATTCCTGAGCCAGAAGAGCCAGGAGTAACCCCTGAGCTTCGCTCAGTGTGACCACAAAAAAGGCAAAAACAAAACCAAAAATCGCCAGGAGTTACCCCTAGAAAACTTCTGAGTTAGTGGAGCCAGTGAAGAGTTTGCTCGAACATAGGAAAAGCAAAACCTGCCTTGTGCCATCAGCAGCCAGAGGACGAAGATCAAGAATGTGTAGAGAGGAGAACATGGGTCTGTTGTTGTGTTTTGCCTACTGTTTTGTGAGGACACTGAATATGGAGGGTACAGCTAATTTCTAAAGTCCACGGGGTACAAACAATATCACACTGAATCTAAAGATCTTTGTGGGAATCAGGAGAAGGCTGACAGAAAGGGAGAGGGCTGAAAAGGGCAGTTTCCTGCAGTCAGAAAGAATGAGTCTCTTAAGCCCCTCAAAGACAGTGGGGAGATTCTGCCTCATTTGTCAAGTGTGAAGACTGAACCACTGGGTCTCTTGAAACTTTTCCTTTCTGAATCTTTCCTTTTACAGCACCCATAGGCAGGGGTGCTTAGGGCCGGCTGCTTGGGGCACTCAATCTAGGCACGTCCAGATAGAACCTCAGGAGGCTTGAGGGTTAGACTCAGTCAGGTGGGGTATTGATATGAGGCGCCATGCCTTGAAGGACTGGCATATGTCTGAGTTTTGCTTATTTCAAAGAAATTTCCTCAGGTCAACATGGAGGAAAAGGAAAGCAGTATAGAACCAGTTTATTAAAAAAGCTTCTGCTTCTTCTTGAACAGCACACCGGTCTAATTGGAAACAAACCTAAAATATGGTGCTTGCTCTATCTATCTATCTATCTATCTACTCTATCTATCTATCTATCTATCTATCTATCTATCTATCTATCTATCTATCTATCTATCTATCTATCTATCTATCTATCTATCTATCTATCTATCTATCTATCTATCTATCTATCTATCTATCTGTCTGTCTGTCTGTCTATCTATCTATCTACCTGTCTATCTGTCTGTCTGTCTATCTGTCTGTCTGTCTGTCTGTCTGTCTGTCTGTCTGTCTGTCTATCCGTCCGTCCGTCCATCCATCCATCCATCCATCCATCCATCCATCCATCCATCCATCCATCCATCCATCCATCCATCCATCCATCCATCCATCTATCCACTATCTCCTCTCTATCATCTATCTATCTATCTATCTATCTATCTATCTATCTATCTATCTATCTATCTATCTATCTATCTCTCCAGTCCAATATTTAAAACATATATACCTTTATTTTTCACTTATTATAGTGAGTACTTATTACTTTACAATTTAAACAATATTATTTGAAATTAATCTAATCCTAGCCATCAGTGTGAACAGTTGACAATTTTAATGATGAATCACCCTCCAATCCTATCCTTCATGTAACCTATTTGATTTGCAGAAAATCTTATGGGACATCAAACCCAACTCCTTTAGGAATTGGAATTTTTTTTTCTTTTGGGTCACACCTGGTGATACTCAGGGGTTACTCCTGGCTCTGCACTCAGGAATTATTCCTGGCGGTGCTCTGGGGACCATATGGGATGCCAGGGATCAAACCCAGGTTGGCTGCATGCAAGGCAAATGCCCTACCCACTGTGAGATCACTCTGGCCCCCAGGAGTTGGAATCTTAAGGGACACCAAAACCAACTCATTGTGGAGCATGGACTTTGAACAGCATTCCTTGATATAGTCTCTCCAACTTTCCACTAAACAGTCACAGATCCCGCCCCCCCCAAAATAAAAAGATGATTAACCCAGCAATTCTGAAAACTTGCATGGTTACCTGTTACCAGTGGTGCTAGGTTCCATGATCTGCTCTTGACTGAGAACGTGAGCAGAGAAACGGGCGCCTGACATTGTGCTGTGGGACTATAATTTGCAGAGGCAGAAGTTGTTCTACTCATGTCTCACCAGGGTATTTACACTCTCCCCCCAATTTATTTAACGCCACACTACCATATATGATGTTAAGGATCACATAGGGTAGAGTGGTTCATAGATTGGCTGCATACAAGGCATACCTTAACCTCTGTAGTATTTCTCTGGTCCCTCAATTAAGAGTCCTGCCCTGGTGAGTAAATGTTAAAGCACCTCAACTAAAGGAGTTCAAGCCTCAATGAGCACTGTGACAAGATGAGCACCATAGCAGGGCATGTGCAACCCCGATCAGAACAATAACCTCCACAGCAATCAAGAAAAAGAGAAGAGGAGAGGGAGAGAGAATAAAAAGTATTAAATAAGAACTGTTTACAAAGATGCAGGGGGGAGTCGAACCCCACAGCTGTCCTGGGCCTGCTTTAATTTTACTAGCAAAAAATTAAGTTCTGTGTCTTAGGCCAGCTTGATGCCTGTAGCAGACAAACAAGGAGTTCTAATCAATGTACCTATAGTCACAATTATATTTCAAAATTCACAGTTCAAGGATTTGGAGCAACTATTCCAGAATGTTCTTCTCTGTATGATTAGAGGACCTAGTTTTTTATGTTTTCTAAAATAAAAATGTCATTTTTATGTTTAGAAAAAAAATGTTTTCCCTGAAAACTAGAGTGAGAGAATGGAAGGATTCTAGGAGATCATGTTCCATCCATTCATTTTATTTGGCTTAAGGGCCGAGGGGTTAAGCAGTGGAATGACTCACCCAATTTCCCAGGCTCATTCACATCACTCTGCCCTGAGCTTTCTGAAATTCAGGTCAGCTTTTCTCCATCTGGAAGTGTTTGGCCAATTATTGTGCTTTTCACCATGATAGGCTACATTTCAATTATTTTTCCAATAACAAATTTTTTCTCACTTAAGGTGGAAATAAGCTTCCTCTTATAGGTTAACTGCTATGAACTGGGAGAGAGTCTGTATTGCTTTGCCGAGACAGGCAGAGTCCAGAGTGGGCAGGAAAGAACCACAATGGATTAATGCTGCTGCTTGCCTGAGACAAGGAGGAGGGTGGAGAGCAGAGTTCAACTTTCAGATGGAGAGCAAAGCTGCCTAATGAGGGGCGGGCACTCCCGAAGTCAGGCCCTCTGCATTTGGATACGTCGGTAACCAAATGCCTCTGCATCTTGGTTCATGTTATAAATTCTAACTTTGTTATGTGAAAAATTGAGGCTGGGAGAGATAGTATGGCGGGTAGGGTGCGGTTGACCGGGTTTGATCCCTGGCACGGCAGGTGTAATTCCTGAGCACAGTCAGGAGTAACCCCTGAACATGGCGGGGTGTGGTTCCCAAACCAAAAATAATAATAGTAATAATGATTATTGTAATAATGCAGACACTGGATACATTTTACATGAAAACATTACTTTTGCCTGAAATGTCAGACATACTTTTCTGGTGAGTAGGTGGCTGGAACAGCAGGGTCTCAGCTGATTTATTCCACATAAGCAAAAGGGTAACATTGAGGTCTGTGAAATGCTTTATGGAGGGTGGTCTGTTTCCGGATGGAACCATGGCAAATCACTGATTCCGAAATACATCTCTCTGAGCTTCTGATTTGTTGCCTTGCATCTTAAAGGGCATCCACCCCGCCCTTGTTATTTATTTTTCATTTACTATTTTTCCTTTTTTTTTGTTATAGATCAGGGTGGGATGCTTAAACAGTTTTAATATTGTACTGATGTGCAGTTACTGCATCAAGACCCTCCATCACTGTAGCTACGTCACCTCTCATCTTCCTCAACCTTCTCCCTGCTTGGAACCTTAGTTCTGTAACCACGACCAAGAATTTTTTTTCTTAATTTTTATTATACCACCGTGAGATATACAATGACAAAGTCGACCGGGAGGCGCCGCAGGGCCAGCCGCGCAACCCGCCATAGCCCGCACGCAGTAACGGCGAGCCGGAGGACCCGGCGCCGGGACCAAAAAAAAAAAAAAAAAAGACAAGAATGTTCATAATGTGGGTCTCTGTCATACAGTGTTCCAGCACCCAGTCCTCCATCAGTGCCCCGCTCCCACCACCAATGTCCCAACACTCCCTCCCACTCATCCCCAGCCTGCCCCTATAGCAGGCACCTTTGCTTTCTCTCTCTCTCTCTCTCTCTCTCTCTCTCTCTGTCTCTGTATTTCTCTCTCCTATTACACTTTGTAGCTTGTCCTAAATATATTAACGGTTTATGATGTCTCTAAGTGCATATTCAATAGTGAATTCTAGTGGGACATTATAATTCCCCATTCCCCATCAACCTCCCCAGTTTGTTGCAACTAGAATAATCATTACAGTGTATAAATGTGAAAGATCCTGGGAAGGCCCTAAATCGCCTAAGTCTGTCACGGGGCGGATCTGGAGTGTCTCTCATCCGGCTTTGCTGGCTGTGGAGGCTGCGCACCCACCGCCACGCCCACCAACATGGAGGTGGAGGAATGGGGGTGGAGCCCAAATCCCGCCTCCAAGTCCCGCCAGTGTGGCCCCCACGCCCCATGTCTGCTAACCTAGGAGCTATGTTGGATTCGGCCAGGGGATGACCAAGAATTTGATGCTGTCTTTTTCCTTGTCTACCACAGATGAGATTATTTGGTATCTCCCCTCCTCCCTCTGACTTACTTCACCTAACCCAGTGCTCTCCAGTTCCATCCTCGTTGCAGGGAATGGCAAGATTTCATCTTTTCTTATAGCTGAGCAGTATTCCATCATGTATATATATTATGTATTGTATATATATATATATATACATACATATACACACAGTTGGGCATGTATCTTTTGGAATAAACAGTACAGAAATTCCTTAACAAATATAAAAATGGAGCTTTTGTATGAACCAGCAATTTCGCTTCTTGGCATCCGACCTCACCCCCAAACACAGAAACATTGTTAGTTCAGAAAAATAGGGGCTGGAGTGATAGCACAGCGGGTAGGGTGTTTCCTTGCATGCGGCTGACCCGGGTTCAATCCCCAGCATCCCATATGGTCCCCCGAACACTGCTAGGAGTAATTCATGAGCAAAGAGCCAGGAGTAACTCCTGAGCATTGCAGGGTGTGACCCAAAAAGAAAAAGGAAAAAAAAAAAGAAAAAAAAAAAGAAAAGAAAAGAGAGGCACTCCCCCTGTTTTAAGAAAGTTCCTTCAGTGATCAAAAGCTTACTTGGCTATCGAGCAACCAACTTTGCCTTAGGAGAAGGTGTTTCTCACAGGGTGGGGCACAGTGGGGGGTCCTGGAGATAAAACTAATCCCACTTGAGCCCAGAGGCCAGAGAGCAGAAAGGAAAAGAGGTTATTTTTTTCTCCTTTTCCAATGGGAGACAACCCATCCCACCCCTACCTTCTCCAGTCTCCTGCTGCACCAAAAGTTGCTGGCAATTCCATGGAGCCTCTTTGAACAATTCTCACCTCCCCTTGGACTAACCTGGTAGTCTCTACACCTCAGCTTCTAACTGTGGGTGATGGTCTCAGATGGGGGTAACTGAATGTATGGATGACAAGTAACTGGATTTAAAATAAATTGATGGGGCCTGGAGAAATAGTACAGGGGCACAAGCCCTTCGCTTGCATGAAGCCAGCTGGTTTCAATCTCTGGTACCCCATATGTTCCCCTGAGCCTGCCAGAAGTAATCCTTGAGTGCAGAATCAGAAGTAACCCCTGAGCACTATTAGATTACCCCCCCCCAAAAAAAAAAAGCAACTGCTTGACCGCTGGCATCTGCCCTATAGAGATAGTATATAGGGGTTAAGGTGTTTGTCTGGTTTGATCCCAGGCATTACATGGTCCTCCAAGCATTTCTGGGTACAGCTGTGGAGGCCCCAAGAGCCTCAGGCGTGCCCCCAGGTACTTCCTGGCATCACAGGGGCCCAGCAGCACCACATCCTGAGGCTCTTGCAATGATTCCCCAGCACAGGTGACTGAGAATCTTCACTAAAGGCCCCAGGGCCTCCTGAGCACCACTTAGGAGGCTTCCCAATTTTGACTTATTGTCAGTAAATGTTGGACTCGAATACCTAGTTTATATACCTGGGGTCACAAAAAGTCCTCGAGTGAAAAGCGTGGCAAGTGGGTCATTTAAGAAGCCTTGGTCTGTACTGGTTTGGGAGTAGGGCTGTGAGGAGAGGATGGGCCTGGGCAGGGCCAGGAGTCAAGCAGTTGCTTGAGAGAGAACCTCTGGGGCAGAGCGGGAGTCTGGACGGCAGCACCTAAATATCCGCCAGGTAGATCCTCTCTGCTTCCTTTCCATACACTGACCTGACCCCAGTATCTCTTGGATGCACGGGAAGCTGAAGATATCAGTCAATAGGGCATGCGCCAATAGACAACCTTAGATGAACAATCCAGATATTGAATTTATCTGAGAACTCCCTTAGCCCTGTATCAAAGCACCTGTCATTTGTGAGTGTAGAGAATTCAGGTCAGGTGAGATTTTCTGACTCTGAAAGTGCTTAAACTGAATTGTAGGAATTTTTCTCACCTTGATGTACCCTGAGAGTGAAAGAAGTTTCCTTCTATCTGAGTATGTTCCAGGTTGCACAGAGCATGATCCACTAATCTTGGGAAACTTCTGCAACTCTGAGTCATTCTTTTTTAAAAAGAAATATTTAATAAAGAACTGTGATTCATAAAGTTCTTGATAGTTGAGTTTTAGGCAAATAATATTTGAAGACCAATTCCACCACCGGAGTTAAGGCATTGCCCATATTCCACTCCCACCCTCAACCCTGCCCCCATCCCCACCTGTCAACTTGACAGGCGCACTACAAAGTTCCAGTGGCTGCAGTTTAGAGCTTATGTTTCCAGTGCTGTTAAACCTGTGTTTTGGATATATGGCTATACCCTCACCCATATCACCAGGATAACTGAAGCCCTGATGCCTGTTCACCCATAACTTACCATTCTCTTCTCCCTCCTTCCCCTGATTTTTTCCTTCTCTGTCCTTCTCACTAAACACTGTGTAGCCCTGTATTCTCCCATCCAAATACTAACCAGGCCCAATCCTGCTTAGCTTCCGAGAGCAGATGAGATCGGGCACATTCAGGGTGGTATGGCCGTAGACACAATGTGCACTCTTGAAACTATGGTTTTTGTATAATGTACCTTTTTGTTAGTGTGTTTCTAAAGCTGGAATTCCTCATTTTTAATTTTCACTTAATTCACTGTATCACTGTATCACTGTCTTCCCATTGTTCATCGATTTGCTCGAGTGGGCACTAGTAACATCTCCATTAGTCCTGTCACAAGCAAGTGCAACCAAAGGGCATCTACTTGCTCCAGGGACAGGAGGAGCCCGAAACCATTCTTCAGGTTATGGAACTAAGGTCCATAATAGTTACTAGTCTTTGGCACAAAAAGTAAGTAAAACATGGTAGCTTGCCAGGCTTTACTGTGCAGGTGGTATAGTCTCAGTAGAATTTTCACTTAATTAATTAATTTATTTTTTGGGTCACACCTGGCGATGCTCAGGGGTTGCTCCTGGCTCTGCACTCAGGAATTACTTCTAGCTGTGCTCGGGAACCAATGGGATGCCAGGATCTAACCGGGGTCGGCCACATGCAAGGCAAATGCCCTCCCCCACAGCTATTGCTCCATCCCCTTTTCCATTGTTTTTAATACACAAGGATCTCATCAGCAGTGCTGGGGTTCTGGGGCCAGTCCGGTCAGTGTTCTCATGGGGACCTGATGGTTTGGTGCTAGCCTGGTGATAC
>JAJIBD010013978.1:0-37729 GCA_021461705.1 Cryptotis parvus
ACATATCCCACCATTTGCTTTGAGAGCATGAAAGCACACACACCTCAAGAGGGGAGATGCTGATGGACACCACATGTGCTTGGCCACGTGGGTACCAGCAGCACCTGGCTCGGCAGCATGTGCGCCCCTCAGTCTCTTTCTGACCATGGTGCCTTCAGTGTTGTTTCCTTCCTGTGCTAACAATTGTTGCCCCTAGTTTCATGCTTTGGTTTCTATTGATGTAATTTTTTTTAACCTGTGGTCCCTGGGGCCTAAAAGGGACATTATAATACTTTCTTCCCATTAAAAACACTTGCACTGGAGGCCAGAGAGATAGTACAGGGGTAAGGTGCTTGGCTTGTACACAGCTGACCTGGATTTGATCCCTGGCGCCGGGTATGGTCCCCTGAGTCCCCCAGGAGTGATCCCCAAGCACAGAGTCTGGAGTATGCCCTGAGCACTGCTGGGGTGACCCATTAACAAGAGGGGGAGGTGAATGAGGAGGTGGAAGAGGAGGAGGAGCAGGAAGAAGGATGCTCTAAAACATAATGTCTTTATTTTTCTTTTTGGGTCACACCTGGCAATGCTCAGGGATTACTCCTGGCTCTACACTTAGGAACTTCTCTTGGTGGTGCTCAGGGGACCATATGGGAAGCCGGAGATCAAACCCTGGTTGGCCGCATGCAAGGCAAACGCCCTACTGCTGGACTATAGCTCCAGCCCCTAAACCATAATGTCTTGACCCAACCTTATATTTGAAACTTGACTCTTGGATAGTGCAGCTGAGTTACTTGGCAGGATGCCCTGCACTGGGCCTGTGTGATGACCCTCACATCAGTGAGGTTGTGCGTTATTGTCCAGAGTCCATGCCTACAGTGTTGTTGTCTCAGGGCTTAGCACCTTAGTGCTATTAGCACCCTGATTTCACTAGCCCTGCTCAAGACCCTTGGAGAAGGTGCAGCTGGATGAATGTTTCTGCTGTGGAGTTTTCTTCCTTGATGTGCTTAATAGCTTGGGTCGACATTGGGAGACTGTGAAAACACAGCTTTCCTGCAAAATTCCACCTCAAATTCTTAGCATTCCCGAGTGGTTCATGCCATATCTGCCATCATTTGTACTCAGCAGTGACTTTCTGGCTTCTCTTCTTTTTATTACAGTGAATCCTACCCGCACGGCAGAGCCTGGCAAGCTACCCGTGTCGTATTTGATATGCCAGATACCAGTAACAATGATAGACCTCATTCCCATGACCTAATGGAATGGTTTGAGGCTCTTTATGTTCCTGGAGCAAGCAGGTGCCCTTGGGCTCTACTTGCATGAGACAGGACATATGGAGATGTTACTGGTGCCCGCTCGAGCAAATCGATGATGAACGGGAACACAGTGATACAGTGATACGGTGAATCCCTCTGGAGGAAGAGGTGGCCCCAATATCCCATTTATTGGCGTATTGCTACCAGGATGGCTCATGCATATTTATTTTGTTCTGATGATGAAAGCGTAAGGAGGCCATGGCTTATTTAGAGGCTCCAATTGTTCCTTCTTTAGCCATTTGGGAGACCCTGTGGCCAGGCCTTGTGCCTGACAGACAGTATCCCTTCTGGAGCAGTTTCCCTTCTCTTGCCCTCACAGACAAGTAACCATTTCCAAGGCCCTTTATGTTTGCTTTTTTTTTTTTTCCTTGGGTCACACCCAGCAATACTCAGGGGTTACTCTGGCTCTGTGCTCAGGAGTGACTCCTGGCTGTGCTCAGGGGACCATCTGGGATGCCAGCGATCAAACCGCGTGCAAGGCAAATGACTACCCGTTGTGCTATTACTCCAGCCCCTTGTTTTCATTTTAGAGCCTGGCCTCATGCAGGCACACACGCCTCCCTGTGTCCTGGGCATTAATGTTTTATCTTCGCGACCCAGCCCCAGATGATCCGACTTCCTGCCACCAGAAATTCTGGTTCCTTTAATTACAAAATGGGGATTAGGGATTCCCTGACAGGAAACTCAGCCATTTAGGGCCTCAGGTGCAGGGGGGAGGAAGGAAAAGGCTAAGGATGAGATTTGTTTGAAAAGATGCGGGAAACCGTGTTTCCGACCCCCATATTATAGGAATTTCACCTGTTTGCAAGACACCACCTGAGGGCGGGAGTAGCTTTCTCTTGCTCTCTCTGAATCGTGTGCAGTTTCTTGGACCCTGTAAGGAGACAGGTGTGGCCCCAAAGCGAAAACAATCAAAAGAAAGCAGTATCAGCTCACTGTCGGATAGGCCAACTTGGCGAGGGTCTGGTCGCAGAGCGGGGGCTGTTTGAGCTCCCGCCTACCAGGGGTCTCTTCACACCAGGCCTGATTGTTCCACTTTCCCTTTAGCTCATCCACTTGTGAAACACGCCCCCACCTTCCAGTAAAGTGGGTCACAGTCCCGGGGAGGGCCACAAAAGGAGACTGTGCCTTCTACTGCTCCCGGGGCGCAGTGTGTGGCTGGCTGCGCTGTGGCTGAGCTCCTTCACCGCCTCCATTTAAACCCGCTTCTCACTCAAGTCCTAATTAGCACAGAGGCGGGTGTGGGGCGGAGGAGCACTGCTGGGCCCTGCCCAGGCGGAGGGTGTCCCTCAGGTTCCATGGCCTCTTGCACCCAGAAACCGTACCGAGATGGGATCCAGGGAAGCGGAGGTGATGGTGAACCGGGGCGGCTCCTGCACCAAGTCTGAGAAAAGGAAACACCGTCTCCCTGGAGTCACTACATTACGGCAGTTTCAGGTGCTCTCTTAGAAACCAGCAGCTGTAAATCCACGTGGACCTTTGCCACCAAAAGGTCAACTCTGTCCTTCACTGTAGAACTGGCCTTCTTTCCCTCACCCACCCACCCCATGACAGACAAACAGGGAAGAGCCTGCGAAGGGGCGGGGACAAAGCATCTTCTTGGTCTGCCATAAACCAAGGTGTGCCCAGGAGTGCTGGGCAGTGCCAGCAGCTGCCAGAGGCAGGGAAAGGTCCTGCTCAGCGTCCCTGGGGGAGAGGGCTGGCTCTGCTGGCCCAGACAGTTCAGCCTCTCTCCCACCAGCACTGGGGCAAATGTTTCCCTGTGGCTCAAAGCCACTCGCTTTGTGAGTAGTAACGGGAACCAACCCTTCCCGCCCTCCGCGGGGTGGGGTGAGGAAGTGTGGGACACTTCGGGTTTCTCACTGGCTGCTGGGCCCTGGGGATCTCAGCCTTTCCTGGAGCACGGCTCCCTGAAGCAGGCCTGAGACGCTGTGCTGGGAGATGGGAGATGGTGTTGGGAGTGCACACCTGGTCTGGCACTTATAAGACAGGCACTCTAAAAAATCTTATTTATTTATTTATTCATGCATTCATTTATCTATCTATCTATCTATCTATCTATCTATCTATCTATCTATCTATCTATCTATCTATCTATCTATCTATCTATCTATCTATCTATCTATCTATCTATCTATCTATCTATCTATCTATCTATTTTTGCTTTTTGGGTCACACCCGTGACACTCAGGGGTTACTTCTGGCTCTTCACTCAGGAATTACTCCTGGCGGAACTTCGGGGACCATATGGGATGCGGGGATGGAACCCAGGTCAGCCGCATGCAAGGCAAATGCCCTCCCGCTGTGCTATTGCTCCGCCCCCCACTTTTAAAAATTTTATTTTATTTTGAAAAATTTTATTCAATCACCTTGAGATAGACTATGACAAAGCTGTCACGCTTTTGTTTCAGTCACACAGTGTTCCAGCAACCGTCCCTCCACCAGGGCACATTTCCCGCCCACCTGTGAAAGACAGGACTGTTGCCATTGAGTCGTTCTCATACCCCAAAAAGGACCTGAGACCCCCCAGGAGGACAGACCATTCTAAGATGGCTATTCCAGAACATCCTCTGCATGTTCTGCCTAACAGGGCCGTGTGTTCCCCCACGTTCCCCTCCATCCCTCCACCCTGACACCCCCAACACACCAACACACCCTGCTCTTCTCTCTCGCCTTGTCAATGTCTGAGTCACCTGGAGAGTTATTTCAGATCTATTATCTGCAGAGATAAAAATTGATTGAGGGTTGTATGGCAATAGTACAGCGGGGAGGGCATTTGCCTTGCATGCCGCTGACCCAGGTTCGATCCTTGGCATCCCATATAGTCCCTGAGTACCTCCAGGAGTAATTCCTGAGTGAAGAGCCAGGAGTAAGCCCTGAGCATTGCCGGTGTGACCCAAAGACTAAAGACAAACAAACAAACAAACAGTGATTGAAACAGATTGTAAACTGATTAAAGCTGATTGAAAGGAGAGAAGGTCTGTGTGGAGCCCAGACTGGATGTGGGCTGGGAGGGACCTGGAGCCCACCAGTGACGGTGCCCTTAGGTCACGCACCTGCCTAGCAGGTAGATGCTCTCGGGCACATTCATTAGACCAGCCTCCCTTGTCCAGTGGTCAATTGTCCACTCTCATCCTTCTCTGTTTAGCTTTTGGGGACCAGGAAAGGAAAGGTCCCCCGTGCTTCCTCTGGCATCAGGCTGCCCAGCTCACGACTGTCCACGCGCACCCTTGGGTGACATAGCCGTGCCTTTTTCTCTCCCTCCGGCAGCATCAATCAAGTTGCTTTTGGAGTTTGTTTTGTTGCCATGGCAATGCCTTCCTGCATGGTTAAAAATAAGACCTGCGTGCTCCTGCTGAAACTCGGAGACAGAAAGAACCTGGTTGCCGGGTGGGCCTGACCCTGGGGAAACCCGTCCCTGAGCACAGATGTGGCCGTTTGTCCTGGGCCTTAGGGAACAGCCGTGAGCTCTGTCTCCTGGGATAGGAGCCTAAAGCAGGGAGCTGCTCTGCCTGTCACCCGCCCACCACAGGCCTCCCGGTGCTGTGGTTCTTCAGCTTCAGGTCCTTGACAGCTGTCTCCATGGTCCAGAAAATCGATAGGGAAGAAGGTGAGAATCAACGCCAGAGGCAGGAGGGAGCTTTTTGCAGTTCTCAGGCACTGCAGCCTGTCTAATGAGGAAGCCATCCCTGGGCCAGGGACAGTGCAGGGTTAAGATATTTACCTTGTGTGTGGTCAACCTCGGTTCAATTTCTTGTACCCCATAAGGTCCCCTGAGCATTGTCATGTGAGGGCCCCAAACCAAGAGCCAAGGAAAAAAAGTTTCTTTGTTTGGGTGTCCCGAGACAGACCCTCAGACAAGCATTTAAAAAGCAAGATGCACATTTAAGAGGCTTGTGTGTGTGTGTTTGTATGTCTGTGTTTGTGAGTGTATGTGTATGTGTGTGTATTTGTGTATGTGTATGCGTGTATGTGTGTGGTGCATGTATATGTATATATGTGTCTGTGTCTGAATGTATGTGCATGTATCACTGTATCACTGTCTTCCCGTTCATCATCGATTTGCTCGAGTGGGCACCAGTAACATCTCCATATGACCTGTCTCATGCAAGTAGAGCCCAAGGGCACCTGCTTTCTCCAGGAACATAAAGAGCCTCAAACCATGCCATCAGGTCATGGGAATGAGGTCTATAATTGGCATATCAAATACGACACGGGTAGCTTGCCAGGCTCTGCCGTGCGGGTAGCATACTCTTGTAGTCATCTCAGACTCCAGCATTTATTGATGAACTGCGCGGCTGCAAGCGGCGCGCGAGCTGGGCTGTGATAGGCTGGTCTGCTGGGTGGAGTTCTGACAAGGGGAAGTCTGGATGTGGAAAATGGAGGTCCTCATGGAGTGGAGGGTCGTTTGGCTTGTTGCAAAGCTCTGCTGGGGTGGCGGGCCAGGGCTAGGACCTGCCATCCCTCCCGGGCACCTTATGAGCGGCTGGGCACAGTGAGAGCCAGTAGCAGCTCTGCCCCATGTGCATGTATGTGTGTTCATTTGTATATATGTGTTCGTGTATGTGTGCATGCATGTGTCTGTGTCTATTTGCATGTATGTGTATGCGTATATTTGTGTATGTATGTGTATGTGTGTATGTGTGCATGTATGTGTTTGTATCTGTATGTATGTGTGTGTGTATGTGTGTGTTTGTGTGTATGTGTGTTGTTCTGCAGCCTGGGAGTTGGGTTATGGCTTGTGTTTTGGTTCTGCTGTTTGCCGAGTGAGGGAGCTGGGCTGTGGGTGTCCTGAGTCCCCGGGGCCTTTGGGTGAAGAACCTTGCCAAGGAGCTTCACTTTTCCTTGTGTTTTCCTTAACCTCATGACCCTGAGGCACAAAATGGAGTCTAGCGTTCACTCTGGAGCTACAGTGGTTCTGCCCGAGCTTTCAGTCCCAGTGTGTGGTCTTAATGGGCCGTGCACACAGGATCCTGGAAAGGGCAGAACAAGACAGGAAATGAGCCCTTGGTGGGACTGAAGTTCTAGAGCCTGGAAGCAAGGTGTCCTGTGTCCCCCTACCAGCCCCCGCCCCTGTCGTCAGCTCTGAAATCTCCCCCTTGAGCCTCTCTGGGTTGGTACTTCCATCCCTGAGCTCTGCAGGCGTGTCCTGCCTCTCTGGGCCCTTGGCCTTCTCTCTGATCCACTCACAGGGTAGGTGAGTTCTGGCTTCTAGCTCCATCCTGATCTTCTATGGTTGCCCCTGTAGTTAACAGCCAACCTCAGTTGGACAAAATTATAGGTTCCAGTCAAGCCATCGATGTCTTTTTTTTTGGGGGGGTTGTGCACACAGGGAACCTGGGAACACTCTTCTGGCAGTTCTCGGCCAACCAAGAGGTTTGGTACTTTTGGGCCCAGTGATCCCATGCTGGACACCAAGGGTGACATCCAGCAATGCTTGGGTTGGGGGAGGCCTGTCATACTGGGGATCAAAGCGGGTCCTTGTGTGCACCCCAATCCTTGCATAAACCGCCCATCTCTGTGCTCTCTCCCTGTCACCCCACGGAATCCATTCCAGCCTGCGTCATTGGCCTGTAAGTCAACTGGCTGCTCCTGGTCTGGTCCGGGTAGCGCGACCCCCTCAGCAAGGCTGGAGGTGCCCTTTGCCCTCTCACACCCCCTACTGGCATCTCATCCCAGCTTGCTCCATCTTGAAAGCACCTGGCTCTAATTTTAGGCCTCAGACTGATGGGGGCTTCACTCAAGGGAGTGCAGCCTGGAGCCATTTCTCAGATGTGTAGTCACGCCGTGTTGTTCTGGAGAGGCATCATTGAAGAGAGTTATAATCACCGAACGTGCTGGCACTGTTATAATCACCGAACGTCCAGGCTCCATCTCTGCTTCCAATTACAGCGGCAGAAAAGCGCATACCTGAGTCTCTATTAACTCACTTCTGTGCAGAAATGCTGTCTTAGAATGATGGTTTCATAGTGTTCCTCTGAGTATGGGCAAAACTTGCGCACATCTTCAGAATTGCTTCCAAAGGTCCAAATTTAAAAGCAGAGTTGTTTTAAAGTTAATACCTAATTTTCTTCTGTAAGGGTTCTTGCAAAAGCTTTCAATTTTGATGGAAAAAAATCTTCATTTTTCCCCCTTTTATTTAAAATTTATTATTTTCTGGTTTTGGGGTCATGCTTGGCTGTGCTCAGGGCTTATCCTGGCTTTGTGGGTTTAGGGACTCAATCCCAGCAGTGCTTGGGGTTTCAGGGATCGAATATGGGTTAGCCATGTCAAGGCAAACACCTTCCCTGCTGTACCATTTCTCTTGCCCCTTAGTTCTCATTTTAATGAGTGATGTTTTAATCATTCACCAATTTTCCTATTTTTTTTGCTAAAAACATCTAAAAGCAACTTTTTGCACTGTTTTCTTTTTTATTGAGACACCATGACTTTAGAGTTATTCATGACCGAATTTCAGGCAGATAATGTTCCAATACCTTCATCAGCGTCTTCTTCCCTCCATCCATTTCTCCATCCCTCCCACCCCCCAAGCCTCCCTGCGACTATGGTTGGCACCTTTTCCCACCCCCTTTAGACATTGTGGTTTATGGTACTGAGAGTGGTACAGTTCATGCGCAATACTCTACCTGCTGCCAGCACCTCCCCTGGCCCCAGAGGAACCAGTTCCCTCCACCACTGACACAGGAGTCCTCTCCTTGGCCCAGACCCACCCCTATATATGATAACTGCCCTGAATCTGAGTATCTGGTATACATTTTCAAGTAATGCTCTTTCTACTTTCACTATTTCACATTTCTTACATTTTCCAGTAAAAGTTTTCACTATTTTATCCTTATTTTAATGATCTAAAAATATGTATGTATGGTGTATAAATAAGGGCTATTTCCCTTTTTAATTGCTATAGTTTAGGTAGAATGTTATAATAGTGTTCAAGTTGATGGTGTCAGTATACAAGGCTATTGCACCCCCAGTGCCCACTGGCCGCTCACCACTGTTCTTGTGGCACACATAGTGCCATCTTCATACCTGACTTCTTTCTCCCTCACCCCCAGCGCCCAGTGCTCGGTAACTGGTTTTGAAACCCAAAGCCAGCTGCTGGTCATAGCTTGAGGCTGTCTGTTGCCTGACTTGGCCCTGGAGCCCACAGGTGGGTGAGATAATGCAGCATCTGTCCCCCCACACCCCGCTGACCTTCCCGAGCACCACGCTCTCCCTCCCCCATGTGGTTGACTCCATGGTTTCCTCTCTCTCCGCTTAGTGTTCTACCATGTTCTACACAGCTCTTAGATGCTCAATGCAGTCATCTGTCACTGACTGCCTTCCTATCCTACCTGTTATGTTCAGGGCTGCAATGAACATAGGTGTGCACATTACCTGCGATGAACATCACTGTATCACTGTCTTCCGTTCATCATCCATTTGCTCGAGCGGGCACCAGTAACATCTCCATATGTCCTGTCTCATGCTAGTACAGCCCAAGGGCATCTGCTTGCTCCAGGAACATAAAGAGCCTCAAATCATTCCATCAGGTCATGGGAATGAGGTCTATAATTGTTACTGGTATTTGGCATATCAAATACGACACGGGTAGCTTGCCAGGCTCTGCCGTGCAGGTGGCATACTCTTGTAGTCACCTATAAGTCCAGCATTTATAGATGAACTCCGCGACCGCAAGTGGCTGTGTGAGCAGGGCTGTAATAGGCTCTTCTGCTGGGTGGAGTTCTACGAGAGGGATGTGGAAAATGGAGGCCCTCATGGAGTGGGGGTCATCTGGCTTGTTGCAAAGCTCTGCTGGGGTGGCGGGCCAGGGCTAGAACCCGCCATCCCTCCCGAGTGCCTCATGAGCGGCTGGGCACAGGGGAGCGCCGGTAGCAGCTCTGCCCCATGTCTGAGTCTCTCGCGATGAACATAGTTGTGCACATTACCTGCGATGAACATAAGTGTGCACATTACCTGTGATGAGCATAGGTGTGCACACTACCTGCAATGAAATAGGTGTGCACACTACCAGCGGTGAACATAGTTGTGCACACTACCTGCGATGAACATGGGTATGCACACTACCTGCGATGAACATGGGTGTGCACACTACCAGCGATGAACATGGGTGTGCACACTAGCTGCGATGAACATAGTTGTGCACACTAGCTGCGATGAACATAGTTGTGCACACTAGCTGTGATGAACATGGGTGTGCACACTACCTGCGATGAACATGGGTGTGCATACTACCAGCGATGAACATGGGTGTGCACACTACCTGCGATGAACATGGGTGTGCATACTACCAGCGATGAACATAGTTGTGCACACTAGCTGTGATGAACATAGGTGTGCACACTACCTGTGATGAACATGGGTGTGCACACTACCTGCGATGAACATGGGTGTGCACACTACCTGCGATGAACATGGGTGTGCACACTAACTGCGATGAACATGGGTGTGCACACTACCTGCAATGAAATAGGTGTGCATACTACCAGCGATGAACATAGTTGTGCACACTAGCTGTGATGAACATAGGTGTGCACACTACCTGTGATGAACATGGGTGTGCACACTACCTGCGATGAACATGGGTGTGCACACTAACTGCGATGAACATGGGTGTGCACATTACCTGCATTGAACATGGGTGTGCACATTACCTGCGATGAACATGGGTGTGCACATTACCTGCATTGAACATGGGTGTGCACATTACCTGCATTGAACATGGATGTGCACATTAACCTGTGATGAACATGGGTGTGCACATTACCTGCGATGAACATGGGTGTGCATACTACCTGTGATGAACATGGGTGTGCACACTACCTGCGATGAACATGGGTGTGCACACTACCTGTGATGAACATGGGTGTGCACACACTACCTGTGATGAACATGGGTGTGCATATTACCTGCGATGAACATGGGTGTGCACACTACCTGCAATGAACATGGGTGTGCACACTACCTGCGATGAACATGGGTGTGCACACTACCTGTGATGAACATGGGTGTGCACATTACCTCGCGATGAACATGGGTGTGCACATTACCTGCGATGAACATGGGTTGCACATTACCTGAGATGAACATGGGTGTGCACATTACCTCGCGATGAACATGGGTGTGCACATTACCTGCGATGAACATGGGTGTGCACACTACCTGCGATAAACATGGGTGTGCACACTACCTGTGATGAACATGGGTGTGCACACTACCTGCGATGAACATGGGTGTGCGCACTACCTGCGATGAACATGGGTGTGCACACTACCTGTGATGAACATGGGTGTGCACACTACCTGTGATGAACATGGGTGTGCACATTACCTGCGATGAACATGGGTGTGCGCACTACCTGCGATGAACATGGGTGTGCACACTACCTGTGATGAACATGGGTGTGCACACTACCTGTGATGAACATGGATGTGCACATTACCTGCATTGAACATGAGTGTGCACATTACCTGCGATGAACATGGGTGTGCGCACTACCTTTTCTAGTGTTTTGGAGGTTGCTGCCAAGACAAGGAATTGCTGGACCACCTGGGGATTACTTTTTTGTTTATTTGTTTGTTTGATATTTTGGTCTACACTTAGCTTGGCTCAGGGCTTGATCTTGTTTCTCCGCTTAAGGCTCACTCCTGGCAGGGGATCAGAGGGGTGCCAGGGATCAAACCCAAGTCAGCCATGTGCAAGGCAAGCCCCCTACAGAGTATATTATCTCTTTAGCAGTCTTACTTTTTTTTTTTTTTTGGTGGGGGACCCAGCAGAGCTCAGGAGTTACCTCTGGCACTGCAGGAGTTATTCCTAGCAGTGCTCGTCAGACCATATGGGATGCTATAGATCAAACCCAGGTCAGCTGTGTGCAAGACAAATGCCCTACCTGCTGGACTATTGCTCCAGTCCTCCAGTGTTACTATTTTTGGAGGAATTTCTATGTTGCTTACAATAGACATTGAACCAGCAGTAAATGAGGGCCTCGTCACCCCATCCTGATAGAACATTGTTTCCCGCCTTTTTGTTATGGGCCAGTCTCACTGGTATGAGATAGAATCTCACTGTCGCTTTGATTTGTGTTCCCTGATAATAAATGTTGACGAATACTTTTTCATATGCCTATTGGCTATTGGTGTGTCCTCTTTGATGAAGTGTTTGTTCACCTCCTTTCCCGTTTTGTGATATTATTGGCAAATCCATGGTTTACAGTAGCTCGTCCAAGGACTGGTGTTTGGGAAGATAATTGTCTGAACAGGTTATGAAAAAGTTATTAAAAGGTTGAAAGCCATTGGTCTAAACCACTTCAGATAGTTTTGAAGTGGCTAGAATGCAAATAATAAACATGATCCAACACTGATTATTAGTGCTGCTGCTTAGTAGAGTGAGTATAAATGGTTTTGAGAACATTATTGATGTTAGAGGTCTCCATTCACATCTAGTTGAAAACTAAGTTGAGCCCTAGTTGGATTGTCTACCCACTGTTATTAATAGATTGATGACTCTTCCCCCACCCACACCCCACATCATCAAACACCCTAATTGTTTTGGGCATTGGTAGACTCATCCTCTGTGCTAAATTTCAGTAAGTCAACGAAACATGTTCCTTTCAGAAGACTCTCCAGGAAGGCAGCAAGCCCCACTTGGCAGCAATCCCACCAGGATTACAATCCTGTTTTTCATTTACTGTTTGCATTGGAACTTTGCATTAAAAGAGGAAGCCCCAGTGTATGCGTGTGTGACAGACAGAAATGGTTGTTAGCCGACTTGTAGTTCAAGGGAGGGAATTTTTTGGATCACTGGGTTTGCTCTTGGATTTAGTGGCATACTGTTGAGTTCCTATTTTGAAAGTCACTGGGGTCTTAAACCTGAAGACACTTCAGCCCCCTCCCTGGTCTCCAGCGGTCAACCTTGGCCGCGGAGTGTGATGGATTGGTTACCTTGGAACCTTCCTCTATAGCTCTTTGTTCTCAGGGTTTCACTTTGGAGGAGCTAATGCAGTTGCTTTTGGCACCTGTCTTTGTAACCTTTCTCGAATTTCTCCTTCACCAACTCTTGTCACAGACCCAAGTCCCAGAGGCGCAGCTTACTCAGTGCAGGTGCGGGGATGCGCCAGCCCCAGCTGGGTCGTCTGACCCTAACGAGCAAGGCGCCATATGGGCCGGTAATTAAAGCTGAAGTCAAAAATAATAAAATGAGTTTTCAGGGGTGTACTTCGCCATGGCCAGGCTTCTCTTTCGTCAAATCTGAAAACCACCTGCACGGCCAGCAAAAAGGGACGATTGCTTTTTACTGCCCCCCCAATCCCCCACCCAAGCCCCGCTTGCAGCTGTAACACTTCTCTGTTGCTGGGGAAGTTACTGAGGAGGCACATGTGAGTTCTCTAGCCAGGATGTTGTTTCTGGGGGGTCTCTGCTTCCCCCTCCACCCTCTGGAGCAGGAATGTGTCTTTCCTTGTTGGGTGCAGAGCACTCTGGCCAGCTTTGCCTCCTGAGTGCTGATATCCTGTCTTCTCTCTCAACTGGGAGACCAGTGGTTGGTGGTCCTGGGGTTTGACACACACCTGCACAGCTGGGGAGCAGGTGACCTCCTGGGCAGTGCCAAGGGCTCGTCATTAAACTAGGCCACCTCCTATTTCTGCGATTTGGCCAAGGGGCCAAAATTGTGTGAGATGTCTGAGATCAAGGCTGTGGCTTTCTGTGTGTGTGTGTGTGTGTGTGTGTGTGTGTGTGTGTGTGTGTGTGTGTGTGTGCTTTCCAGCACCTCGGAGTCCCTGATTGCCCCTCTCTTGGCTCCCCACAGCCTTGCAGGGCCTCCCCTCCAGTGAGTACCATGGCAGACTGAACTCCCCAATGCAGACAGCCGAGGTGCCCTGGAACACTGACGGAATGGAACCAAACAGTCCAGACTGGTGTGTAGGAAGCTGTCCCGCGAGGGAGTGATGGGGGTGTGTGTGTGTGTGTGTGTGTGTGTGTGTGTGTGTGTGTGTTCAGTCTCAAGGTCACATCTGCTACCAAAATGGTCCATTTGTCACAGTCCCCGAGTTCATCTTTGGCACCATCTTTAGGGCTAAATGCACCTTTGAGGGAGCAGAAAGGGGAGCTGCCGGGCTAGTACTGTGGGAGGTGTCACCTGAGTCAGGTGCTCCCTGAGTGAGGCGCCCCAGAATTGAAGGTTCTAGATGGGTCTCAGGGCTATGTGGGGTGCAGAGGCTGTGTGGGGTGCGGAGGTGTGTTGGGTGCAGAGGGGTGTGGGGTGCAGAGGGGGTGTGGGGCGCAGAGGGGGTGTGGGCGCAGAGGTTTGTGAGGGGTGCAGAGGTTTGTGGGGTGCAGAGGGGTGTGGGGTGCAGAGGGATGCGGGGTGCAGAGGGGTGTGGGGTGCAGAGGGGTGTGGGGTGCAGAGGGATGTGGGCGCAGAGGTTTGCGGGGTGCAGAGGGGTGTGGGGTGCAGAGGGGTGTGGGGCGCAGAGGTTTGCGGGGGTGCAGAGGGGTGTGGGGCACAGAGGTTTGCAGGGTGCAGAGGGGTGTGGGGTGCAGAGGGATGTGGGCGCAGAGGTTTGCGGGGTGCAGAGGGGTGTGGGGTGCAGAGGGGTGTGGGGTGCAGAGATTTGCGGGGTGCAGAGGGATGTGGGGCACAGAGGTTTGCGGGGTGCAGAGGGGTGTGGGGTGCAGAGGTCTGTGGGGTGCAGAGGGGTGTGGGGTGCAGAGGGGTGTGGGCGCAGAGGGATGTGGGCGCAGAGGTTTCTGGGCGCAGAGGGTGCGGGGTGCAGAGGGGTGTGGGGTGCAGAGGGGTGCGGGGTGCAGAGCGCAGAGGGTGCAGAGGGGTGTGGGGTGCAGAGGGGTGTGGGGTGCAGAGATTTGCGGGGTGCAGAGGGATGTGGGGCACAGAGGTTTGCGGGGGTGCAGAGGGGTGTGGGGTGCAGAGGGGTGTGGGGTGCAGAGATTTGCGGGGTGCAGAGGGATGTGGGGCACAGAGGTTTGCGGGGTGCAGAGGGGTGTGGGGTGCAGAGGTCTGTGGGGTGCAGAGGGGTGCGGGGTGCAGAGGGGTGTGGGGCGCAGAGGGATGTGGGGCGCAGAGGTTTGCGGGGCGCAGAGGGTGGGGGTGCAGAGGGGTGTGGGGTGCAGGGGTGCGGGGTGCAGAGCGCAGAGGGGTGCGGGGTGCAGAGGGGGTGTGAAGCACTGGGACTTGTGGCTTCGTTTCCTGCCTTTCCTCCGTCCAGGGGCCTTTCTCTCATCCCTTGTTTGCCCGAGGACTGTCACTTCTCCATTTCTCCCTCCCAACATCCCGACTACAGTGTCCTTATCCCGGGTGCATTCTCAGTGCCCGCTGGCTGTCCCAGGTAATGTGACTGCAACTCAAGGGCCGGGAAAGGGCAGAGATGGAGCGCAGGGACCGTGGGGGTGTCTCAGGGGGACAGTCTAGGGGGGAACTTAATTGTTTCCCTTTTAAAAAAAATTAGATCACCGAGAGATCTAGTTGCAAAGCTGTTCATATTTGGGTTTCAGTCATACAGTGTTCCAGCACCCATCCCTCCACAAGTGCACATTTCCCACCACCAATGTCCCCATATTCCCTCCCCCTCCCTAGCCTGCCTCTATGGAGAGTTCTTTATCTCTTTTCTCTCTGTCTTTCTCTCCCTCTCTCTCTTTCGCTCTCCCTCTCTCTATCTTCTTTTTTTTAGGACATTATCGTTTATAATGCAGGCACTGAAAGGGTATCATGTATTACTTTACCTCCTTTCAACACTCAGTTCTTTTTTTCCTTTTTGGGTCACACCCAGCAATGCTCAGGGGGTTACTCCTGGCTCTTACGCTTAGGAATTACTCCTGATGGTGCTCAGGGGACCATGTGGGATGTCGGGGATCGAATCCATGTCGACTACGTGCAAGGCAAATGCCCTACCCGCTGTACTATCCCTCTGCCCCCCTTTTAAAAATATTTTATTATACGACTGTGAATTATACAATTACAAAGATGTTCATTATAGGGTTTCAGTCATACAGTTTTCCAGCACCCATCCCTCCACAGTGCCCATTTCCCACCACCAATGTCCCCAGATTCCCTCCCCCACCCCAGCCTGCCTCTATGGCAGGCACTTTTTTCTCTCTCTCTCTGTTTCTCTCTCTCTCTCCATCTCTCTCTCTCTCACTCTTACTTTCTCTCTCCCCCCTTCTCTTATACATTGTGGCTTGCCCTACATATATTTAGGGATTATCATGTAAATCCTTTGCCTACATTCAATGCTTAGTTCTAGTCTGGTATTACTGTTTCCAACAATTAGTAGAAAACTGGTATATATTTATATCCCACAAATGAATGCAGTCATTCTATATCTGTTCTTATCCTTTTGACTGATTTCACTCATGATAATCTCCATGTCCAGCTATTTGTAGGCAAATTTCATGACTTCACTTTTCCTGACAGCTGTATAGTATTCTACTGTGTAGATGTACCACAGTTTCTTTATCCAGTTGTCTGTTCTCAGGCACTCAGGTTGTTTCCAGATTCTGGCTATTGTGAATCGTGCTGTGATGAAAATGAAAGCAGCACTCAATTCTTGTCCAGGGTGATCATTCCCAACTATCATTGTCATAGTGGTCCCTTCTCTGTCCTAACTGCCCTCTCCCTGCCACTTGTGACGAGCTTCCAACCTTGGGCCAGTCCTCCTGGCCCTTGCTTTTACTATGTTGTCCATAGTCTCCTACTGTGGATTTTCTTTTCTTTTTTTTCTTTTTGCGTTATACCCAGTGATGCTCAGGGGGTTTTCTTGGCTCTTCACTCCGGAATTTCTCCTGGTGGACCATATGGGATGCCGGAACTCAAACCCAGGTCAGCCACGTGCAAGGCAAATGCCCTAACTGTTGCTCTATTGCTCCGGCCCCTACTGTGGATTTTCTATATCTAGGGAATGAATTTTAAATCTGTCCATCATGTGAGTAATTTCCCATCTACCTCCTGGTTCATACGTGCAGATCCATTTTTTTTTATTATACCACCGTTAGATACACAATTACAAGATGTTCATGTTTGAGTTCTGGTTCTACAGTGTTCCAACACCCATCCCTCCACACATGCCCATTACCCACCACCAATATCCCCACTTCCCTCCCCTTCCCCCAGCCTGCCTCCGTGGCAGGTTCTTTATCTCCTCTCTCTCTCTTTCTCCCCCCTCTCTCTCCTTCTCACTTCCCTTTCTTACACATTGTGGATTGTAGTATATTCTTGGACATGATTGGTTTCACTAGTTTGATGTACAGTGCGGTCGCTTGTGGTTGCTCTCCTAAGCTGGTCTTCATCAGTGTCTCTCTTGGGTGGGTTTTGATGAGCAGTGGTGTCCGGACCTTGAAAATGACAGCTAATATGGTGAGAGGTAGTTTCCCCTCTCCCCCAGTCTCCGCTTGATGGCTCATCACCCTGAGGCAGTTCGTGGCAGGGCCACGGGCCTCCTGGATGAGTCAGCCCAGATCCATTTTTGATAGCAGAAAGCAGGGGTCTGATAAGACTCTGAAATGGGGAACATTCCAGATAGAAGGGAAGAGGAGACCTGCTTCCCACGCCCTCTGACTCAGACACCCTCCTCTGTACTGCTCTCACTGGCAGGTGAGGCTGGGCTTCAGGAATGAGGCTGAGGAGATTCCCCCACCCCAGATTTGGGGGTCCTGAAGAGTGCAGTAATGCACCAAGGAAGCCCAATGGCTGTTTTCTCAAAAGCATGCATTAGAGAAGTTTTTCCCTCTTTCCCACTTACACCTTGATTCAGATTGTACTGGGGGTTTCTAAGATCTGTGTTCGTCCATACAGAGTGTGATACTGGATGTTTGCTTGAATCCATCGCCTCCGCTCATCTCGGGTTAAACACTCTGCTACAGGACGGAAACTGTGGAGCTGATATGCAGGGAAAGATCCAGAAAATGAGTTCCTTTTTCTCAGGAGAGAGCTGCTCCTGTAACAAAACGCGCTTTTATACGCCTGTCATAGAACGACAAACCTTTGCCAAAGGAAATGGATTTGAGCATTTGTAAGATATGATAAAAAAAAGTCGGACAAAAATTAGGCCCCAAATCCCCTTTTAAATGTTCATGAAGGGGGGGCGTTTAAATTCTTTTGTCAGGTGAAAATAAAAAGAATTCATTATGAAAGCCATTCCAGCTGAAGCTCCACGGGGGTCCGAGCGGAAGCAATGACAGAGAAAGGTGTGTGAGGGCCTCTCGGGATGAATCAAGTGTCAGTTTTTTAAAGGAGATAAATCATGACTGGGTTTCACAGACTGTGGCTGGGGCTTAGCCAGGGGGGTGATGCGCTTCCCAAGGTGTCACTTACAGCTCATTGGCCCTGAGACCTCTGCTCAGGAGCTCTCACTTTTGGTGGGAGTTATCACACTACGTCCCTCTCTGGGACTTCTCTCTCCCAGCCAACACCACCAGGACAAACCAAATGACGACCACTGGCATGAAGACGGCTGGTTTTCAGAGCCTCTCCTCGGACACAGGGCCCCTGGAGCTGTAGAATCCAGCCAGGGTGGCCTCCGTGCTTGATTTGAGGACTCCCCACCGGGGACCTTCAAAAGTAGACATTTGTTCTTCCTGGCTGAGGAGTCTGCAAGTCCAAGAGGGAGATCAAGGGCATGGGCTGAAAGTGGGTCTGGGCCCCGGCTGAGGGTGGATCTGGGCATGCTGCCGCCATCTTGACCCCCAGGCTTGTGGCTATATTGCCCTTTAGAGTTTTAAACTACAGTCAAAGGTTGAGGGAGAGAGTGACACTCAGTTGTTTGTTTATTGTTTGCCCTATGGCTCATCTGAGAAATGTCACTGGGGATAGAAGCTCAGGCACTTGCCTTGCATGTTGCTGACCTGGGTTTCCTCCCTGGCACCACATATAGTCTCCTAAGCAGGAGTGATCCTTGGGCACAGAGCCAGAAGTAAGAGCTGAGCACCATTGGGTATGTTCCCCTCCCCCTCCCCCATTGGTGGACACCACAATGGCTGACCCTGGAACTCTGGGTTTCTGCTAGCTCAAAGCCATTTTGCATTGCCCTGAGTCCAGGCTCTCATGCTAATCAGATCCCTCTTGTGCAAATCACAATAGGAGATTGGGGCAGGATTGGAAAAGACAGTTTGATTTTATACCTCTTTGAATAGCAGTATGTTCTTACCATGAATCCTATGCTAGCTTAGGATATTTCTCTCATAACTCCCACAGGCCCCCATGAGGGACTTCTACACATGTAGAATTTTCTGGGAGAAAACCTGGCTGCATTTGGATCCACCATTAAGAAAACAGCCCTGCTAGATCAAGGAGCCATGCTAGTCTGCCCGGGCAAGAGAACATGGCTCTCAGCAATACTAAAGGCAGATAATCAGAATTACTTTGGAATAGATATGGACCTTGTGAGTGTTTGAAGAAATACAACTACCTATATGATGTTCATGGTCAAAAATATTATATACTATTCCCTATGTATTAAATCCTGACTTGCCTTTGTTCTCAGGTGTGTTTCCCCCATTTCCACAAGTGCCCCTGTGCAGGAACCTGAGAGGCGGGGATTCAGGGATTCAGCCCTGGGCTAGGTGTGTTTACCTGGAAATCTGCATATGAGTGCTGGCTTTTGTCTTCACGTAGCCCCTTCCTTCATGGGCTGGGCTTGGGTTTTAGGCACCTTGGCAGTAAGAAAACTTGCCTTTTGGACAAGAAGCTTCCATCTTGATTTTGGATCCTGACCTGAACACATGGTCTGGAATTGGAGATTTGGGGTTCTTCTGGCCTTGGATTGTACTAGTAGAGTTTGTTTAATTATTGGTGATAAGTGAAAGTCTTTGGAACTGTGCTGAACTCGTGAATTTTGTCTGTCCACCACCAGCCCTTGAAATGAAAGGGAACTTGTTCTCTTCCTTATTGTCGGGGACTCCAGCATTCCCCAGCGCCACTCCAAATCAGAAAACAAACAAGAAATGCTGTGTAACTCACTGACACACAGCTGAGGCAGGACTTCCTGTTCACAGCTTCACCTTGCTTTATCCACATCTCTCTCTCTTCATGCCCCTCCTCTCTTTTTTTGAGTTTTGGGCCATACTCAGCGATGCTCAGGGGTTGCTCCTGGCTCTGCACTTGGGAATTATTTCTGGCAGTCCTTGGGGGACCCTATGGGATGCCGAGGATCAAACCGGGAAAGCCACATGCAAGGCAGATGCCCTCCTTGCTGTGCTATTGCTCCGACCCCCGTCACCCCTTCCCTCTTCTCCTGCCACCCCCATTCTTCTCCTCCCTCTTCCCTCCTCCCTCCACTCTTTTCCTCTTCTTCCCCAATGGCTCTTCCCTTTTTCTTCCCTCCTTCTCTCTTCCATTCCATTTTATAAAACGTGAATTTGCACTAAGTTGGTTTCGACACACTAATGACTTGTAACCTGCAATTAAAAGCCCATGATGTTAAGACCACTTGCTGTCCTCTCAGTTCATTAGTCACGTCTCTGGCCACACAGCACCTGGGGAGCCCACACAGCCCTGTCCAGGGAGAGCGAGTAGAGTGGCTATGACTGTCCCATGCTCCCTTCCCAGCGCCTTCTCCTCTCCTCGGGGGCAGGATCCTTCACAGGGAGACCTGGTGGCTGTCCGCTGAAGATGCCCTCACAGGACGCAGAAACAGGTCCTTGTCTCCCAGTCCCTAAACCACAGCTTCTCTTTGTTGCTTTAGCTCGTGCTTGCAGTGACCAAGCAGAGGCTGCAGTGCAGAGAGACAGGTGAAGATCTAGGCGCTTTGTGGAGTGCTGGAGAGCAAATCTCTGGTAGCCAAAGACCCCTGGACCTCGGACAGGAGCCTTCGAAGAGAATATTGGTGTGTGTGGGGCTGCTGAGCTCTGGGTGTGAGGTGGTTGGCTTCCCTCACAGCCACCGGGACACAACCAGGGTTAAAGTGCAAAGTGACAAGAGGAAGGCGAGAGGGTCATAGGGCAAATGCTCCACAGTCCTGGGTGAGAGGTGGACACTGGACACTCTCCCCCTGAGGCTCCACACTTGCACCTAGTCTCCGCATTCGGCAGCTGGGACAGATGGGAGTCAGGTGCCTGCCCTCCCGGCATCTCTGAGTATGCGGGCAGCAGGGGGCTGTGTTTGCATGTACATACACACACTTGCATATTTTACCACACATGCACACACAGTTGCCTGCATCTACGCACATGTACATACGAACATACACAACTATATGCATCTATGCACTCATGCATACAGACACACAGCTGTACACTCATGCACACATGCACACACACTACCATGCACACATGGTCACACATGTATGCATGCACACACGGCTGTACCCAGTATGAATGCTCACACAGCCACACACATGTTTGCGCACACATATATACACACACATATGTCCACACACCTATGCACATGTGTGAATGTGTTGGGTTGTCCTGACAGTGGGCAACATAGCTGGTGCTTTTGGCCTTTGGGGGATGAGCACCCCTTCTTCGCAGCCATTATGCACCAGCTCTAGGGGTGGATCAGGGAGGAGGGGTAGCTTCAGGAAAGTTCTCCCCACCCTGATTGCTCCCCAGAATTTCCTGGCAAGCTTTAACCTACCCACAGCCTCTTTAGAAATGAATGGAGTGGCCCTGGGGTGTGGCAGGGGTAGGTTTTAAATTCTAGAGGGTGCCCTTGATCAGTACCGCCCTGCTGGTGAGGGAGGTGGAGCAGCAGAGCCCCCCCAAGCCCCCCATCCCCCCTACCCCAGAAGGGAACTCCTGGGCCAGGAACTCCCATGTAGGTCTGCGCCTTCAGGGACAGAGAAACTGGAGTCCACCCAGTCCCTGGATGGTTGAGGTTTACTGGCCAGCGCTCCCGGCTATGACGTCTTTAAGGAGCCCAGAGAAAACAACTCCCTTAGCACGCAAAGCTCTTCTCCCCACGCCTTCCTGAGCTCTGGGGTGTTGGGGACTCAGCCTCCTGGGCAGTGGGGGTGCTGGTGGGACATGGAGCCTCCCCTGCCCCGCCCCCGCCCGCCCCCTGCTGTCTCCATCCTTCCTGCACTGCCACCTGCAGAAAGATGAATGCAGTTGTCTCAGAGCCAGAGAGAAGCTGGTGTACTTCTCCCTCTGCTCACATTTGTGCGGATTCCAGGGGTCCCTGTGTCCCCATTTGTGGGCACCTTCTGCAGCGCCCCCGCTCTGTGCCTTTCCCCCAGATGCCTGATTCTGCTCAGCAGGCATGAAGTGTGTTGAGTTCCTGTGGCCCGCGCTGCTCAGCAAATCGCCTCAGCACCGCTGGGGATGTATTTGGAGTCTTTGATGGATCTGTTTCGTGTATGTATTTTCCCAACATATTGAATAATTTAGGAGCCATCCTTGGTTCGTGGCTAATCTGACGTCTAGCAGGCAGCCTCCTTCTGAAGCACAGCATTCTGGGAGCTGCTTTGGAGCCAGACTCTGTCCTGTGAACATGGGCAGAGGGGTGGCCCCCTGAGGCCGCCTCCTCCCTGCAGGGGCCCGAGGTCATGTGCTGATGTACAAAAAGCAGTATCAGACCTCTGTTGCATCACAATACCTCACTGGAAGGAAATCGACAAAACATGCTAGATTTTAGATTTTACTAAAACTGACATATATTGGCAAAAATCTGCTTAAAAGGCTTCTGAATGCGCAAAATGAATCAATGCCCCAAACTGGAATTCAAACAGCTATGAATTCGAGGCATTTCGGGCAGTGCTCTTTTTAATGGGGTTGCTTTTCCGGGGTGCTGACGGGGAGAAGGGATCACCTGTGGAAAAAGGCTACGGTGTCCTGGTCTGACACACTAGGAAACAACGTCGTAGAGTCCCTATGAAGTGAATTGCATGTGTGGGTTGGCATTGACAGTAAGACAGCAAGTACGTGTTTTTTTTCCACTTTACATACTGAAGATCTGGAGTCTGAGGGGCCGAGGGCCTGCCGGCTGGTGGCCCCCTGTGGGCTCTGAACTCCCTCCATTCGCATCTTTTCCTGCATAAGACAGGGATTATTACTCAGAGTGGGGGGGTCAAAGGCAGGTTTGCCAAGGGCTGAATGCCACGCCGCCCCACTGCTGATCCTGCTTCTGATAACACGTTGTGAGCCTGTGGTGCAGGGCCAGAGAAACACCGGAAAAGGAACATGCCTTAGAATTTGCTGATGGTTGGGTGCAGGGAAATTGGAGCATGGAGGGATCTGTGAGTGATTGGGGGCACTTGGCCCAGTGGGGGACTCTGGGTTCTCGCCCTGGTTTTGTCACCAGCTGGACACACCTCACTGCCACGTGGCTAGCGCTCAGGTCCTACCCTGAGAAGTGTAAAGGTCGGGCTTCTATGGGCAGGATCCCCTTTGGCCAGTGTGGCCGGTCTGATTCTAGAGCCAGGAGCTGGGAGAACAGGAAGTTCTCCATCAGGGACTGCCCCTCTTCCGCCTCACTGGGCTTGTCCTTCTGAGTTGGAAATACAGTTTTTTTTTTTGTTGGTAAATGACTCCTCAACCAGGGGACTGGACTGATAGTCCAGCAGGGAGGGCATTTGCCTTGCATGCGGCTGACATGGATTCAATCCCTGGCATCCCATAGGGTCCCCCTGAGCATCATGAGGAATAATTTCTGACTGCAGAGCCAGGGAGTAACCCCTGAGCATTGCCAGGTGTGGCCCACAAGGCAAAGCAAAGTAAAACAAAACAAAACAAAACAAAACAAAAACAACTAATCCTGCTGGGAGAGAGTAGAATATAAATCAGAGACTTTTTTTTGGGGGGGGAGGCTACACCCGGTGATGCTCAGGGGTTACTCCTAGGTCTGCACTCAGAAATTACTCCTGGTGGTGCTTGGGAGAACCATTTAAGATGTCGGGGATCGAACCTGGATCGGCCATGTATAAGGCAAATGCCCTCCCCATTGTACTATGGCTCTGGCCCCCAAAGAGACATTTTGTCTTGGAGTTTTGTGGTGCTTCCCCAGACCCCACTTTTCTGGGGGTACAGAAGCAGGTTGCTTCTGAGCTATGGTCCCCCTCTTTGCTGTTGTGCTCTGTGACTCACATTATCCATCAGTCTTCACGGCCACATCATGAAACATCTTTCATGATGTTTCATGATGCTCCTGAAACATCTTTGGCTGTGGACCCTCCAGCCAGATAAAACCGAAGAGAAGGAAAGTGGGGCCAGTAGCTGGCAAGTGATGGTCATCACTGCTAACCCGTGTGGTCTGCTGTGAGCACGTCCTTGCCTGAATTACATTTTGCTGTTGCAAGATGAAACCTTAGAGCGGTGGCTGAAACCTGCTGGTGAGTGAATCACCGCAGCAGCCCTCCAGGGGTAGAAACTCCCTCCAAAACCGAGTGATTGATTTTCTGTGAGTCAAGGGCAATGAGCCTCTCGCTGTGATTTGCTTTCGGAAACTTTAGATCGATTTCCCCAGCCCTGTAGGTGCCATCTGGAGCCAGGAGGGGTGCGGGGAGGATGGCTGATGTCTGGGAAAGCACTCCGGATGTGGATGCTGTTGGTTCTGGATCCAAAAGGAAATCGTGATCACACTGGCTCAGGGCAGCCATCAGATGCCAACCGACATCCCAGGCTGGCGGGATGAGCTCTGGGTTGCTGAGTGAATCATGCATTTTGCCAGCCACAGACTGAAGACAGGGGCGAATCAATTGCCACCTTCATGGTCTGAAGACTCACCGCTTCTGTGTGGAAGCAGAGGCAGGATGACCCCCCCCTGTACCCCATGAAAAATGGACCTCACCCATGGAGAGGCACAGACCACGGGTGAAAGAACAGGGAATAGCTTTACCCCAATAGCCTGGAAAAGATTCTTTTTTTTTTTTTTTTTTTTTTTGTTTTTTGGGTCACATCCAGTGATACTCAGGGGTTCCTCCTGGCTCTGCTCTCAGGAATTACTCCTGGTAGTGCTCTGGGGACCCTCTGGGATGCTGGAGATTGAACCCGGGTTGGCTACATGCCAGGCAAATTCCCTACCTGCTGTGCTATCGCTCCAGCCCCAAAAGGAGATCATTGAACTAGAAGAATATTCACAATTTCTCCTGTTTCTTTAAGTTTCTCTACTGCCATATTGAATCTGCTGCCAGATAGCAACCACTGATGTCCCATGGTTTGGGGTTCTTGTATTTTCATCTATCTATCTATCTATCTATCTATCTATCTATCTATCTATCTATCTATCTGTCTGTCTGTCTGTCTGTCTGTCTGTCTGTCTGTCTGTCTGTCTGTCTGTCTGTCTGTCTGTCTGTCTGTCTGTCTGTCTGTCTGTCTGTCTATCTATCTATCTATTTTTATTTATTTATTTATCTATTCATTAATTAATTTATTCATTAACTCATTCATTTATTTATTTAATTAAAATTATACCACCGTGAGATATGCAATTACAAAGATGTTCATAATTGGGTCTCCGTCATAAGTGTTCCAGCACCCGTCCCTCCACCAGTGCCCCATTTCCACCACCAATGTCCACACATTCCCTCCCACCCACCCCCCCAGCCTGCCTCTATAGCAGGCACTTTTCTTTTCCTCTCTTTCTCTCTGCCTCTGTCTTTTTTCTCTCTGTCTCTGTCTCTGTCTCTGTCTCTGTCTCTCTCTCTCTCTTCTCTCTTCTCTTTCACATTGTGGCTTGCCCTACATACATTTAGGGTTTATCATGTAAGTCTCTTTGTGTATATTCAATGTTGAGTTATAGTCTGGCACTACCATGTCCCACAATTAGTAGAACACTGGTATATATCTAGATCCTATTAATGAGTGCAGTCATTCTATAGCTATCCTTTTCCTTCTGACTAATTTTACTCAGCATGATAGACTCCCTGTCCATCCATTTGCAGGTAAAATTTGGCTCTACCTGTCTTTGGTGGGGGGTGGTGAGCACAGAGCCAAGCCTCCAGGAGAGCTTCTCATGCCTGTGTCATGAACTGCCCTGCCTGGTGTCTATTTTCAAGATATTTGTGTGCCCCAAAGTGGAGGGGGATCAGGCACTCAATTTATTTGACCCCAAAAAGTCAGTACACACACAGGAGTTCTCCTGGGGGCCACGGAGGGATCTGCTCATGCTTCCTGTCCCTGAGAAGCAAACCTGACGGCAGCCGACACTGCAGAACCACAGCCAGTCACCCCAGCTCTCCGGGCACAGACCCGCTGCCAGAGGGCGGGGCGGGAGGAGAAGGAAAGCAGGCGGGAGAGCACTGAGGAAGAGGGACTGGGCCGGGCCACGGGAAGTGCATGGGCATTGCCAAGGGCATGGTGCCCACTGCACATTTTCTATAATCAATTTTCCTTGCCTCTAGTCCTCCAGTGCCCAATGTTAGGTTTCCCTGTCCCATGAGCCCGGAATTTTCCACCATATAGCGGCCAGTCCATAAACTCTCTTGTGAAGGTCATTTTCCATTTTGTTTCCCGGCGCTTGATTCCCACCTGGGGAAGCTGCCAAGTCAGGAGGAGGAGGCCAAGGGCTCCTTTTCATGCGGGTCCAACTTCAGAGACCCCGAGGCCTCCTCCTGATGGCCAGTGACAGTTCACTCCTTTCTGCCTGACTGCATGGACAAGTCCTGAGTCCTCTCCAGCCCTCGCTCCCTTCCCTCTGATTTCCAAACACAGGAAAGATCTCCTAGAACCCAGAACTCTATCCCCAGCTGTTGGGTGGAGATCCCACATTTCCAATTCTGCAGCACTGACTTCTGGGTGGCTGGGGAGGGATGGGAACAAAGTTGTAAGGGAGAGAGGAGGAAAGGCGGTGAATGTTGGGACTCTTACAAGGAGAGCATCAAGTGGGGGGATCAAGGCACCTCAAGACACAGTGACTTGAGCCTAATGTCGCTGACACAGTAAAATGGTCCTTTGGCCATCCTGGCTGAACACAGGAAAGTTGTGGATCTCAGATCTAAAGGTAGAATTCTCACCAAGAGCCCAAATGTAGACCCCACCTAAATGCCCCTTCACGTGACTGGGCACAGAAGCTGTATTCTCATGGCAGATGTCTTTGTCCTGAGAGAAGATGAATCTATGTCTATTGGGCCAAAACTGATAGACTCTGATGTGATTTTGCTGAGTGAAGTAAGACAGTAAGTGAAAGACAAATACAGGATGGTTTCACTTAGGTAGAATATGAATCATTAATGCAAAACACTGACAAAGCCCAACCAGGTTAACTTGGTGGAATTTATGGTGGTTCGTGGAGGGAACCTGAGGATATGGGTGGAATGGGTAAAATGGTCTTTATAAAAATATTTTTTAAATTTAGTTAAAGAACTGTGATTGACAATTAACAAAGTAGTTGATAGTTGAGTTTTAGGCATATACTATTTCAACACCAGTGCCACCACTGGTGTCAACTCCCTCCACCAGGTTCCCATACTCGGTCTCCCTGTCTCTCAATCCCGCTCCCCCACCCACCCACCTTAATAGGCACAGGAAAGTGAGGTCATGCCTTGCTAGTGGCCTGCACCTCAGCCTTATATTCTGGGGAATGGGCTCCTAGTACCTTGCACCTTGAGAGTCGGGAGCCAGAGCTTCAAGATCCATTTTGCCATGGGAGAGGTGCGCTGGGGCTGATGGGGCTCATTTTATGATGGTGCGCTGCCCTCGACCTGGCCTCAGGAGAGCAACGGCTGCCGCTGTGTCATTCCTGTTTGCCAGCATTTGAAAGCCGGAATGAGATTATCAGTAAAAGGCCGTGGACATTCTTTGTCGCTTCTCTTTTGCAGCCTGTCCCTACACAGAGGGGGTGGCTGAGGCTTCACTGACAGTCACTTCAGCATCTGGCAGCATAATCTCGCTTGGGCCATAGTGATTTCAAAGCTCTCTCGTCACTGGAAGAACTTTCTTTGAGCCTTGATCTATGACGACGGATGTTTATTTTATTGGGAAATGTCAGATGACTCAGTGAAGCTGGACAACCACCAAGAACACATGGGGGCTGTTCTGTGGCATAAACAAAGGCACTGTGTCTGGAGGGGCCCTGAGAACTGCACACCAAGAGCTGGGGCGCAGATGTGGAGACTAGGGATCAAGGGTCTCTGCTTGGGACCCACACTTGCAATGTTAAGCTTGTCTAAAGAAGTTTCTGGAAGCATTTGAGGAAGGCTCATTGCATGCAGTGCATCGTGATAGGAACTCCAGGGAACGAAGGGGATTCAGTCCCGGTGATTGCCACACTTGGTTCTTACCCTTGGGAGCAATCAGGTGACCTAGACATGTGCCCTCATAAAGCGAGATGAATGGGTGATGGCAAAGTCTCCATGGGAGCCCTGGCACCAGCTCAGAGAGCTTGGCCAGAGATTGGGAAGAAATTGGGGACAGGGAAAGGTCCAGGGACCCAAGGCACACTTCAGAAAGATGCTGAAACTGTCCTATGAGAGAGAAAGACAGAGGGCTGGTTTCTGGAGGTGAAACCAGCTCCATTTCACCTCCAATTCCAGTTCTTCCAGAAGGTTATGATAAACCCACATCTTTTGGGGAGACACTTTGAGTACTAGATTCCTTGTATCCAGAAGAATGTGGTTCAAGTGACTTTTCATCATCTTCTTATTTATTTATTTATTTATTTATTTATTTTGCTTTTTAGGTCACACCGGCGTGCTCAGGGGTTACTCCTGGCTCTGAACTTAGGAATTACTCCTGGAGATGCTCAGGAGACCATATGGGATGCCAGGGATCGAAGCAGGGTTGGCCACATGCAAGGAAAATGCCCTCCCCACTGTGCTATCGCTCCGCCCCTTCTTACTTTTTTTTGGTTTTGGGAGACACACCCTCTGCGATGCTCAGGGGTTCTGCCTCATGAATTACTTCTGGCGCTGCTTGGGGCATCATGTGAGATGAAGGGTCTTGAGCCCAGGTAGGTCACATGCAAGGCTGGTGCCCTACCCACTGCACTATCTTTCTGGCCCCCAATTGACTCTTATTTATTATTTTCTCCCCATTTGTTATAACTTTCTCAGGGATCACCATTAGAGTGAGGGGACTCATGGGGCAGGGAGAGGGGGCAGGAGAGAGAATGTGTGTTTGAGAGAGAGAGAGGAGAGAAAGAGAGAGAGAGAAAGAGAGAGGAGTTGTTGCCAGCAGAGGATTTTATGACTCAGTCCTTTGGGCTCCTCTCACCTTGCTCAGCCCTTTCACAATCACACTTTGATGCACATTTGGACATCTCCCTTCCCAAACTGCTTGTCTTGCCTTGATTCCAGGACAAACACAGACAATTCGAGAGCTCAGGTTTAACCAAACATCGGCTCTGCGTTTTCTGACATGACAGGCTTCATCCCACCAAGACCATGTTTGCTGAGGGAGTGTGAGTTTTAAAATAATATTCTTGGGATTGAAAGATAGTATGGTGGGGGAGGACATTTACCTTGCATACAGCCAAGTCTGAACCCCAGCTCTGGTCCAAAGCTCTGCCAGGGGTAACCCCTGAACGTTGCCAGGTGTGACGGAAAACAAAAACAAGAGAATATTCCAGTTCAAAAGCCGAGCTGTTCTTGCAGATGGTGCTTCTCGCTCATGTGCTCTGGCCGACTCGCTGTTTCCCTGGGAGGCTCTTGTGGCATCTCTGCAGCTCGTGGCAGCTGCAGCAGGAGACGGACCACCCCAGAACCACCTGGATGAGGGGGCCTCCCAGACATGGGGGATGTGTCCCCCAAGTCACAGGATGATGAATTCACTTGATTAACTTGGCATTATAACTGAGCTTCAGGGAAGACGATGCAATTTTCCCAAAAATTTTAAGGGAAAAAAAACCTGATAACCTCCAAATGTTTCATTCCTACAGCTTCTGTCTGATCCCTCAGACCCCCCACAAGGCATCCTCAGGGGTTTCTGGCAAACAATTTCTCCCCACTCCCTTCCAGGATGCCATGGCACAGGCCCTTTCGTCCCAGTCTTCAAGGGGGAGAGCAGGGTGCAGGCTCGGAGAGAGCAAATGCAACCAGCTGGCTCTGAACAGGGAGAAGGGCGTTTTGGTCACAGGAAGAATAAGAGAAAAGTCAGTTTTAGCTTAGCGCTGCACAGGTCAGCTGGTGGGGCGGGGTTGGGGTACAGTCAGGCCACGCGTGTAACCCAGGTAATGGGGGGCACTGGTGTGGGCACTGAGGCTGGAGTTCAGGGGGGCCAGCCGAGGGAGAAGCAGGAAGGTAGAGCTCATTGCTTTGAACAGCTTCCCGGTGTCCTCATGTGTGTCTACACCATGACTGTGGCAGCCTCTGATGAGCGTGTCGCCCCATCCCACTGTGTGCTCGAGAGTTAATGTAGGGAGTACAAGTGCTTATTCAAGGAGTATGGGTTAGCACAGGGCCTGATGATTGCTGATTTGTGGTTATTTCTCTATGCCGAACACTGGGAGCAAATTTCAGTATTTTTCCTTTTGCCCTTTACAGGCCATTAAATGCATTTTGGAATGAGGAAAACTCTTGAAAGGCCGGCATGAGTTCGGATTGTCAACAGAGAGAAAGCTCAGCTCCCAACAGCTATTTGCAACTTAACGATTTTTTTGTCTGCAGCTCAGAATTTCGGGTATAAAACAGGTGTTGTTGGCACAGCATCTGTGTCTCTGTTAAGCAACTGCCTTTCCCTTCAAAACAACTGTGTTTGAACCTTCTCGTCGTCTGCAAAACGCTCAAGTGGTCATTGATAGGAAGGTAACTCCGTGCTGGGCTGGAAAACATGGCTCCCAGGTGAGGCGAAATTGGAGCTGTCACCATAGTGATTGCTGCAGGGTCTTGCTCTTCACTCCAGGCTGTCAGACTGTGTGGAAGGTAAATGTTGGGTCCAGGAAGAGGGTGAGCACAGGTTTTCAGGGACTGCACTGCTTAAGCTTCTCAAGGGACATACTGAAGACAGATCCCTGGAGCAGAGGAGACATTCAAAGGTCCCTCTGTTGCAGGGGAAAAATATAAACAAACACACTGGTGACCAGTTTCTAGAATTTTCCATTTACTGATTCCCTCCCCCCCCCAGCTGCCTACTCTTGCTCAGGCCTGGGTTCTGTGAGTGACTCTCTCTTTCTTTCTCTGAGTTTGTCTCTGTCTTTCTCTGTCTCTCTGTCTCTCTGTCTCTCTCTCTCTCTCTTGTAGGAGTCTGAGGCCTGCTGAGACTGAGAGCTGCCTCTCCTGGAGCTTGGCCCTCGGTTTCCCTAACCCCTGACCCTGGGCTTCCGCCAACTATCTCAACACGGGATGGATAGGGAGGGTTGGGCCCTCTCAGAGCTGCAGGGGCTGGCTTGTGGGTTGAGCCTCTGTTACTGGGTTTGCTCCATGTTTATTATTCCCGTAGCCTGAGTTCAGCCAAAGGGCCGTGGGTAGGAAGGGCTGAGATAAGGGGGTACAGTGTGTCCTCATTCACCAAGTTACAGACCTCTTAAGGAGGGTGATAATTGCCTGTAGCCATGTTTAACCTTGACCCATGTAGAGTCACGGTTGGAGACTTAAAAATCTCAGGCGTTGGACCCCGAGACCAATGACAGTTTTCCCATGGGACCTCAGTCCCTGGAGCAGCCTTGGCACTTCTGGGGTGTGTCCCTTGAAATGGGCAAGTGGTGGTTTCTGCTTTGCCTTGAGATACCTGAAATTTGAAAACCAGTGTTTGAGGTTTCCAGTGAAGCTGCACTTGGAACTTGGACTTAGGGAATTTCTGCTCTTGAAATTTTTACTTTGGAAGGGCTACAGAGTTCTTCTGTTGGGGATGGGATCAAAGGGTGTGTGGCTTGGACCACACCTGGTGGTCCTCAGGGCTACTCCCAGAAATTGGGTGGGGTTGTGCCTGGCTCCACATGTCCCGGGCCTGTGGGGTGCTGGGGATAGACCTGAGACCTCCTGTTGACAACACATGTATTCACCCCATTGGGCCCTCTCTAGTCCCAGGGGTGAGTTATTATTATTTATTGTTCTTACTATTATTTTGAGACTCACCCTATAGAAGCCTATTTTTTCTTTTCTTGGGTCACCCCCCCGCTACACCGGAATACCCCGGCCGCCCGGGGACCATGACCAGACGAACCCGGGCCGCCCAGCCGCGCCGCAAGGCAACCCCCTCCCGCGTCCTCTCACCCCTAGAGAAGCCTATTTCAAGCCCAGGTATGCTTGAACCAGAGACACAGAGCACAGAGACACAGCTCATGGCTGCTTTGTGGCCGTGTGGTTCATCAGTAAATGAATGAACTGAGAGCCTACCTACTACCGAGAGTATCCCTCCCTCACGGCAGAGCCTGGCAAAGCTACTCGTGTCATATTCAATATGCCAAGTACAGTAATGACGATGAACCTCATTCCCATGACCTGAACGAATGGTTTGAGGCTCCTGTTTTCCTGTTCCTATAGTGAGCAGATGCCCTTGGGCTACACTAGCATGCAACAATATGGAGACAGTACTGGTGTCTGCCTGAGTAAATCGATGAACAATGGGAAGACAAGTGATACAAGTGATTATTATTTTGATGGAGAAGAGGGGATTCAGGCCATATAGGGAGGTGTTTGAGGCTTCTCCTAGCTGTTTTCACTAGGGAAACATATTCAATGCTGGATCATTGGCATCCTGCAAGGCTGGTGCCTTAACCTCTTACAATCTCTCTGGCCCTGGGCAACAGATTTGAAAATGAAAACCAACTGCTTTCCATTGCTTAGTGGAAAACCCAAATTTGAGTGATGGGGTATTATGGGGCATTGTCTCAGAGAGTACCATTTACTAATCAGTTCGCACATATGCAAATATATTACTCATTGTAATGAGGTGTTTAGGGAGTATTTTTTCCTGTGGAACATGGAAGATAAAGTCTGATGCTGAAAATGAAGGCAAAAACCTTTTCTCAATTCATGTGCTTAGCTGTAAATTCACTTACAGCCTATGAAAAAAATAAAACAAAGGCACAACATTTCGAGACACACTAATTCAAATTTAATAAAGTTGTATTACATTAGGCAATTTCAAATCTACTTTAGTCAACTAGGTGGTTGTTAAATTATATCAATCGAGTTAGATTATCTACTGTTCAGACAGACTATTTTCTGTGTTATCACCTCTAGGTTTATAACAGATTTCGTAGACTGAAATATTTCAGTGCATATTTGAGGTTCAGACATTCATTTATTTTTCAGACATTCATTTATTCATATTTATTGTCCCATGTTTGGGGAGCCAGAGCAGCCGCCTTTCTGTGGGTTCACCATAGTGCGTACATATGACCAGCAGCCACAACACCAGGAAGAAAAGCTCAGAGACCTGTCAAGTCATCAGGAGATTTTCTGTGGCTCCTGTTACCATTTTCCATGTCCCAGTGCTTTGGAGCCAGAGCAGTTTGTGACGAACCTAGAAATGGGTCCTCCACCGAGGGGCATTGGGATGCTCTGCTTGGGGAGTGCAGAGACTGATTTCAGAAAGGCCCTCTGGGCTGGGAGTGGCTGGAAGGCCGGTCAGGACAGAGAAGAGACCAGTATGACAAAGATAGTTGGGAATGGTCAGTTTGGACAGGAACAGAGTGCTGAAAGTAGGCAAAGGGATATGCCTGACACTTTCCAGTATCTGTATTGCAAAGCATAAGGGGCAGAGAGAGAGAGAGAGAGAGAGAGAGAGAGAGAGAGAGAGAGAGAGAGAGAGAAGAGGAAAGTGTCTGCCATAGAGGCAGGCAGGGAGTGATGGAAAGGAAACCGGGGACACTGGTATTGGGAAATGGCACTGGTGAAGGGGGACCGGTGATGGAATACTGTATAACTGAAATCCAAAACATGAACAACTTTGTAACTTCGTTAGCTCATGGTGATTCAATATAAACAAACAAACAAGGTCCTCTGGGCTGGGTCAGGTTAGTCCATCAAGGAACCAGGCCTGTTTCTTTTTTATTTTTACTTTTTTTTTTTTTTATTTTTGTGTCATGCCAGGTGATGCTCAGGGGTTACTCCTGGCTCTGCACTCAGAAATTACTCCTAGCAGTGCTTGGGGGGACCCTATGGGAATCCAGTGATTGAACCTGGGTTGTTGACTGTGTGCAAGGCATATGTGCTCCCCCTCTGTGCTATTGCTCCGACATGGAACCAGTTTTGTTTCTACCAGTGCAGACAGGCGTTGGGGTTCCAATTGGGTCCTGGTGGTCCTGGTCACACGGGTGGCCCAGAGGCAGGAGCTGTGAGCTGCCGAATCCTTCCGGCTTAGGTGTGTGTCTACACTGCCCAGGGCAGCGGGAATCCCCCAGTCCTCATCTTAACCCACCCTCGTCCTCTGATTGTTCCTTTGCTCGGGCTGCCAGACGGGGCTGGTGGCAACCATCAGGCCTCGGCTCCTGCTCTCTGTTTAATTCACAGGCTTCTGTCTGTCCGCCCGCTTGGCAGCCCCTTTGCACAAGTATGTGGTGCTGGGCTCCCAGGTATGTGGATGCTGGGCCCCCCTTGGTGCTAAGTCCTCCACAAGGGTGCTGGGTTCCCTCTGTGCTCAGTCCTCCACGTGGGTACTGGGCTCCCCTCCGTGCTCAGTCACTCCACGAGGGTGCTGGGCTCCCCTCCGTGCTCAGTCCTCCACATGGGTGCTGGGCCCCCCTCCGTGCTCAGTCCTCCACGTGGGTGCTGGGCTCCCCTCCGTGCTCAGTCCTCCACGTGGGTGCTGGGCGCCCCTCCGTGCTCAGTCCTCCACGAGGGTGCTAGGCTCCCCTCCGTGCTCAGTCCCTCCACGAGGGTGCTGGGCTCCCCTCCGTGCTCAGTCCTTCACATGGGTGCTGGGCTCCCCTCCATGCTCAGTCCTCCATGAGGGTGCTGGGCTCCCCCTCCGTGCTCAGTCCTCCACATGGGTGCTGGGCCCCCCTCCATGCTCAGTCCTCCATGAGGGTGCTGGACTCCCCCTCTGTGCTCAGTCCTCCACGTGGGTGCTGGGCCCCCCTCCGTGCTCAGTCCTCCACGAGGGTGCTGGGCTCCCCTCCGTGCTCAGTCCTCCACGAGGGTGCTGGGCTCCCCTCCGTGCTCAGTCCCTCCACGAGGAGCTAGGCTCCCCTCCATGCTCAGTCCTCCATGAGGGTGCTGGACTCCCCTCTGTGCTCAGTCCTCCACGTGGGTGCTGGGCTCCCCTCCGTGCTCAGTCCTCCACGAGGGTGCTGGGCTCCCCCCTCGTGCTCAGTCCTCCACGTGGGTGCTGGGCTCGAGGCTGCCCTCTCTGTAGAGCTCTGGCCCTTGCTTGTCGCCCCTTCCTCTCTCTCATAGCACCCACCTCTCCTGTGTATTGGCTTATAAATCTATGTCCTGCCCCTTTCCCACCACCTCCACGAGGTCAGGGACTTTGGATTCCGGCATCTAGCACCGTGCCTGGCCTACTGCGTGTTCCTGCTTATAAAGTGACTCCCCCAAGATTTATGGGAACGCGATTCCAGTTTCATCCGGTGAACTGTTGATCACCACTTTTGTTTTCAATCTGGTCAAGGTCGAGAATTTAGTTCACCCAAGTGGGTCACACTGTGAGTGATAATATCAGCCACATACTTTTTCTATTTAACTTTGGGAATTCATGTTAGGTCTTAATAGGAAATGATAAACACAAGCATTAAGTCATATAATCATTCTTCAGTGTGAATGACTAAGCTGCAATAATTTATTCTCCTTAGGCGACACCAAGTTAAGCTCAATGATTAAATCAGGGGTTTGGAACAGAAAATGGATTTGTAATCCAAGTGTTTTTCTTTCATGTTTCAATTTCTCTTTTGGAAAGTTAAAAATGAAAAGTTGGGGCCAAAAGGGAGTTGTAATAACATCTCTAATCCTGTTTCATTTGGGCTCTGTTCATTGGAAATGCCTCGCTTTGATATGTTGTAACAATACCGGGGCCATTTGGTAGAGAGGGTGATTACTTATATCCTGCTTACAAGGCAAATAAAATCTTTTGAACCCCCTGGATGTGTTGAGCATTTTGTTGATTTTCCTCTACGGTTTCAAATTTAGTTCATTAGGAATGCTGGAAATCACAGCACACCATGTCAGTTTTATTAACAAACATCCTCTTTGAAAAAGTGGCCAAATGATACAGTTTCTCAATTAGAAAAATGTGCATTGCGTTCTGCGGTCATAAACACTATTTAACACTTCCTCAACAGCCTGTAAAGCCCGGGATGGTGCAGGAAGCGGGGAAACTGATGAGCTGTGAGCTCCAGAAAAACAGACCGGGGTGCCAGTGACTCGGGGAGCTTCTTTGGAACAGAAGAACCATATAGCCTGTCTGTCTAAGCTTGTTTATGGACATCTCTGATGCTTCACCCCCCAGCTGTGCGCACAGTGCTGTAAGAAGGAGCATCTATTTCTGAGTAATGCTGCCTGCACTATTTTCTAGCTGAACTCTCTGTTTTAGGTCTTTGAACTTTTCAGAGAGTTCTCGCATGCATCTAATGTCGATCATCAGGATACACTATTCTGTAGCTGTGTTGCCTTCATTTAACTTGGTGTGAGTCAGCCTACGCCCGTATCTTTATTCTTCCCCAAGAATAACGTCACTGCTGTATCTGACTGAGACCAGAGGGTGGCTACTCTCATAGATCAGCACCTTCACAGGGCTCGTGTGGGTTTTCACCCAAGCAATCATTTTGCTTTCGTTCAATATTTCGTTCGAAACGGCCTAGACTGTGCATGCTGAGAGAATGCTATTTTGGGATCTGAGTGATAGTTCAGCAGGTAGGGCGTTTGCCTTGCACGCAGCCAACCTGGGATCGATTCCCGGCATCCCATATGGTCCCTTGAGTGCTGCCAGGGAGTAATTCCTGAGTGCAGAGCCAGGAATAACCCCAGAGCATTGCTGGGTGTGACCCAAAAAGAGAAAACAAACAAACATAAAAAGAATGCTATTTTAGGGGTTACCTGTGCAATTTCGCTCTCACCCTGTGTGCTGCCACATTCAATATTAGTGAGCAAAAGAACATTTCTTCTTCTTAGCTGCAAGAGAGAATAACTAAAACTATCCGAAGCAAATGCCTTCAATCAAAGTTTTATTTTAATCGAATCTCTGAATTACAAAATAACCAAGTATTTCATGACTGCGCTCCAGGCGTACAGAGTTCTGGCCTACTGTCCTCTTCCCTCCAACAATGCCCAATGTCCCCCTGCCCCCAGCCTGCCAACCTGGAGACACTGTTTTCTCCTTTCCTTTTTTAGATACCATGGTTTGAGGCACTGCTCCTGATGGGTGTAAAGCTTCCCTTCACCTCCTTCCAGTGCCCAGTCTCCCACCCAGAGTGACCACTTCCTCTATCTTTGTCACAGTGGTCCCTTCCCTGACCTATCACTCTGCCCCCAATGCCAAGCTTCCCACTAAGGACCATCCTCCTGCTCTTTGTTTCTGTTGCCTTTGTTCATAATTTCCCCCTATTGCATTTCTTTTTTATCCCAGCAAACACCATCTTAACAGTCCCTATGGGTAAGCACTGCTTGAGGGTCCTGATGTGTAGTGTATTATCCTTTGCAGCGAAACTGTGGACTAACCACTCTTGCTATTTTTGCTGTACAGTGTAGGAATTGACTGGTCCAAGGTGTCCCAGCTTTTCACAACATTTGGGATTGAAACCTGGCAACTAACTGGAGTTGGATTCCTAAGCGATGCATGGATCCACTGCCAAGACAAGACATGACGTGCTCTTTGGGGCCGCCAGGCCACCCTGGACAGTGTTGGGGGCACCGCTTGGTGCTGGCGCTTGAACTTGGGGCTTGCTCACGCAAGACACACACCTCTCTTTTCTGAGCCATTCCCCAGATCCTAATTATATCTCTTATTTAAAAAAAATACTAAAGCACTGTGATTTCCAAAGTTATTCATAGTTGAGTTTTAGGCATACAATATTGTAATACTGATCTCACCACCAATGTCAACTCCCTTCCACCCCAACCCCAGCCTTCCCTCTTCACAGGCACCTTTCAAAGTTGGGTTGTTGAAATGTGAGTCCCTTAATTTCGTGTTGCTGCTGACTCTGTGGTTTTGGATATTTGGCTCTGTCATTCCATAACACCAACTTCATGCCTGGCTCCCCTGACCTGACCCCTGCTGCTTCTCGTCTGACTCTTCTCCCTCTGCTCCACTCTCTCTTTCCTTCTCCTCCTATACCCCTGGGCCAGGGGCTGATCAGGGCACCCCTCCTTTAAAACACTGCGTCCCTCTCTCATCCAGTTACTCTAAATGCCACATATAAGTGATATCATCCGTATTCTGAGTGCTGCTTATTAACTGGCCTGCTTTTTCCATCTCTTTTTTGTACATTTCCTCCTTCTGAATAATTTTTTAGCCTGTCTTCTAAAAGGAATGATCTTTTTGGTTAGTTCTCTCTGATCTTAAATCGACCAACTGAATCGCAAATGCTAATCGTGATATATATTTAATGAAATACTGCTTGGTTGTGTCAAAGTCTTCCTGGTCTTGTTTTATACCTTCCTATTTGTAACACACAACTGTCAACCATTTGTCTGCTCTCTCAGGTCACAGCAAACAGAGCTATTTAATAATTTTGGATTAATA
>JAJIBD010013979.1:0-17500 GCA_021461705.1 Cryptotis parvus
CCTATGCCCATGGATGCCGGCCACCACCTACCTCTTCATCGGAATCTACTTCATCATGTTCCCAGCCCCGCCTCAGTCCTGGGATGACGATTTGGTGTCAGAAGTCAGCAGTGATGTCAGTGCTGGGGACTTGAAGCCCCACATGACACCCCCACTGGGCCTGTGCAGACCCCAACGCCACACGGAGCACCCAGGCTCCCCAGCACTGCTGGGTGGGGCCAGGCCACGGAAAACAAAATCTAAGCACAGAGGTTGGAAGCTAAGGCAAGACGCACACCCCTCCCCGTCTGCATCCTCCCAGAGAGATTCGGCAGCAAACTTGTGTTTCTTTTTTTAATGTATTCATTTGTTTGTTTATTTTATTGAGTCACTGTGATATACAGTTAGAAGCTGTAACTGGGTAATGTAACCCAGCTCATGTAACCCAGCTCATGACTGGGTTTCAGTCACATGCTGGTCCAGCACCCATCCCTCACCAGTGCATGTTTCCCACCACCAACGTGCCCTTTAGGTCCTGCCGGCCTCTACCTCCTAGCCTGTCTCTATGGCAGGCTCCCGCTCCACTCTTTTTCTCTCTCTCTTTTCTCTCCCTCTCTCCCTCTCTCTTTCTCTCTCTCCCTCTCTTTCTCTCTCTCTCTTTCTCTCTCTGTCTCTCCTCTCTCTCTCTCTCTTTCTCTCTGTCTCTCTGTCTCTCTCTCTGTCTCTCTGTCTCTCTCTCTTTCTCTCTCTGTCTGTCTCTCTCTCGCTCTTTCATTCTCTCTCTCTGTATCTCTCTCTCCCCCCCTCCCTCCCCACTGGGCATTATGGTTTGTGATACAGATACTGAGATGTTACCATCAAACCTGCCTTTTTCAACTGACACTGAAACAGCAGCTATTTCAGAATTTTTTTTTTTTTGCTTTGATTATCAAGAAAAGCTTCTGGGCTTTTAACCGTTATTTTCTGGCACTATTTTAATGACACTGTTATTTTCTGGCACTAATGAAACCTCTTTATTTTTTTTTTTTCTCAGTGAAAGCATATGACATCCCTAAAGGTTCCAGAAAACTTTTTTTTAATGGAACTTGACTTGGAAAATGATCTTCTGGCTTATTAAGATGAATACAAGCAACGCCTCCTGCAGGTGCGTGCTCAGGGCGCAGATCCCAACCTGAAACCAGCCTGAAGGCTCTTCCTTAAGTGCCCACAAGCAGAACCGCCTCCCCTCCTCCTAATTCATTTTTTGGGGGAGGGGATCACACCCAGCAATGCTCAGGGGGTTACTCCTGGCTCTGCACTCAGGAATTACTCCTGGCGGTGCTGGGGGACCATATGGGATGCCGGGGATCGAACCTGGGTTGGCCGCGTGCAAGGCAAACGCCCTACCTGCTGTGCTATCGCCTCCTCCTTCCAATTCTTATCACCTGCCGTGGAGGAAAGAACAAAATGAGCAGAAACGATGGAGACACCAGAGTGAAACGGCAGACAGTGATCCCGGCAGTGCGTTCCCGGGAGATCAGGAAACCAAGATGGCCGGATAGAGAGGTCACTCTGTCCCTAGCACCGGGGGAGGAGGGGGCGGGGAACACACTCTGTAAATACAGACACCAAGGCCTGCTAAGACCCTTGGCCCTGAGAAGGCCGGACCCGCCGCCCTCCAGAGATGCTCCGGTGGGAACAAAGGGCTGTGATAGGCCACGAGGGTGGACACCGACAGCTCCAAACTCTAGACCACAAGGTTGGACACCGACAGCTCCAAACTCTAGGCCTCAAAGGTGGACATCGAAAGCTCCAAACTCTTTCCCATCACAGTGCCCTAGTCCGGCTCTTATCTAGGTGCAAAGTCCCCTGTGGGAGCAGTTTGAGAGAAAAACCTACAAGTCAGCTCTGCAGAGGCAGAGTGGGGGTCTTCCCCATTCTGGGGGTGGTGGCCACATGCCCACCTGAGGTGTGGACTCTCAGCTCTCTCCCCTCAGGAGAAGATGCGGTAGCAGCGGGCATCCAGATCAGAATATGAAGACCTTAGATGGACTTTATTTGCAGGATGCATCTATTCCATGCAGAAAAGTCTAAGAGCAGGGGTGGGGGGGGGTGGCAGAGCAATAGCACAGTAGGGAGGGTGTTTGCCTTGCACGCCCGACCCAGGTTTGATTCTCAGCATCCCATATGGTCCTCCGAGCACCACCAGGAGTAATTCCTGAGTGCAGAGCCAGGAGCAACCCCTGAGCATTGCCAGGTGTGACCCAAAAAACAAAAAAAAATTCCAAGGCATCCAAAAAGAACTACTAAACTTCTACGTGTGTTCAATGTGGAGAGAAAACACCGCGAGAATATTAATTCTATTTCAATATACCGGGTGTATGTCTGCATCTCAATTCTGGTGCACAGAACAATAATTCATTCTGATTTGTTCCGTGGCATGCCAAGCCACGGGCATATAAAACTAAGACAACAAACGGCGTTCAAATTAGCATGAGAAAAAAAAAAGTAGAACAGAGTTAGAAACTTAATGTAAGAAATGTGAAACTTGTACCAAAGTTTTATGAATTGCCCTTCAAGTATTAAGAAAACATTAAGAAAATGAAAGGCTGCCAAAAACTCAGGGAGAAAATTTGCAAAACATATTGCTGATGGCTAATTTGTATTCAGAACACATCCAGACTCTCAGAACGCAATAAAAAGGCCAACAATCCAATTGGAAAGAGTGGGGAAACAGTTTGATAGAAACCCATCAAAGAAGATATAGAAATGGTTACGAACATGAAAAAGATGCTGGAAATTACAATGAGATTCCCCGTCACGACTACTGGACTGTCTCTAATCAAAGTGAAAGGCAACAGGTGAAAATAAGGATGTAGAGAAACGGAATCCTACAGTATTATGAGAATGTATCACGGTACTGTTACTATGGAAAACACTTCGGCAGTTTCCAAAGAAGTTAAATTTATCATCTACTCAAAATAACCAAAACTTATCTACATGAAGATTTGTGCAATGTGTATAAATGTTCAGGGCAGAAATACCCATAATACTCCCAAATTGGACATACTTAATATCAACGGCCGTCAACTGCTAGAATAAGTAAACAAAACATGCACCGACCATAAATTAGGAAATGATTCAAAAATAAAACAAATAAGCTACATATGCATAGGAAAATATGGGTGAACCTCACATGATTGTTCCAGAATTTAAAAAAAAATACAGAATGGACCACAGGGTAGGACAACAGCCCGGAACACACACTTTGCATGTAGCAGGTCTGAACTCAATCCCCAGAACCATATGGTTGCCCCAAAGTTCCTGGGAGCCAGCCCAGAATACCATGAGCGTGGCCCCAAAAAACCAAAAACAAGTATCACAAATCAGAGATGATAAAGGATCTGCTTCCTTTCGACTAACGTTTCCAGAAAAGGCAAGTCACTATAGCAGGAATATTTCTTCCTTCTATGACTGCCGTGACTGCCCTAAACTGGAATGAAGAAGAACTGGAACTGGCCATAAATGGTGAGTGGGGATCTTTGGGGGAGATAGGGGGGCACACATCTGTTCTAAACTTACTGAAAGTCATTAACTCTCAACTGTAAACTTCAGTTCGGCGGGGGGACGGGGGGAGGGGGTTCTGTGTAAATTCTATCTCAATAAAGTACTTTGTAAAATTGCAGAGCTGGGGCCAGAGAAATAGTACAGTAGGTAGAGCATTTGCCTTGCACACGGCAGACTCAGGTTCCATCCCCGGCATCCCATATGGTCCCCCGAGCACTGCCAGAGTGAGTCCTGAGTGTAGAGCCAGGAGTGCGCACTGCTCAGTGTGACTCAGACCCTCTCCACCCCACCCCCAAAAAAAATACAAAAACTCAATAGAAACTCAACGGTAGAACAGCAGCTGAGGAAAAGATCAAAGAGCTCCAAGATGAGGAGGAAACAACAGAGGGGGAGGAAACCTGAAAAGAAATGAACAGCATGGGGCCAGAGTGATAGCACAGCGGGGAGGGCTTTTGCCTTGCTTACAGTCCACCTGGGTTGGATCACCGACATCCCACATGGTCCCCTGAGCACCACCAGGAGTAATTCCTGAGCGAAAAGCCAGAAGTAACCCCTGAGCATTGCTGGGTGTGACCAAAAAAATAAATAAATAAAAGAACAGCATAAAAAGTCATTGTCAAGAATTTCCGTCCAAAGGGGCCGGAGCGATAGCCCAGCGGGTAGGGCATTTGCCTTGCATGCGGCTAACCCGGGTTCGATCCCGGCATCCCATATGGTCCCCCGAGCACCACCAGGAGTCATTCCTGAGTGCAGAGCCAGGAGGAACCCCTGAGCATTGCCAGGTGTGACCCAAAAAGGAAAAAATAAAGATTTAACAAGTAATTCTGTCACAAGAGCTGAAACTGAAAGCACAGAATTTATTCACGCTTTCCTATGACAATCTTTGCCGCGATAACTGAGAATTTCCTCACATGTCACGCAACATGAAAAGAATTATACAAGCAACATTGTCGCCCTGATCATTTTCTGGGACTCATCATTTTGCTCCAAAGAGCAAATACTACCTTCCAGTAAATGACATTAAAATGAGTTTACAAACCACAAAGATAATTCAAGAGAAAATAATCAAATGAAGTGATTTCATCAGACACCCCCTTCCCATCATTTTCTTCTAGAGAATATATGGAAATACCGGCAGGTGGGCCTTCTTCACTCACGAAACAAACTGTGAAACACAGAGATCAGGTTAAAAAAAATCACATTTGAAGAAACTACATTACCTCCATCAGAACAAAGAGAGCAGCAAAGAACAGAAGCGTGGCCCATTCCACCCTGTGCAGAATGATCTCAAAGTCACGGATATCGGCTAAAATCAACAGCCAGATGGCGCCCAGGATAGCGATCCACCCTGAAAAGCAACATGGAAATGTAGCTCGATCGCTAATAGGGCAGTTCTCCAACTTCCTGTAGTTCTTTTCCTGTATGGAGGACAATTAATATTCTGCAAACTGCACATATTGAAGAGGTATAATTTAAAAATATAATTTATGTCGAGGCATGTGTGTGTGTGTACATAAAACCTACTCCACAAATCAAGAAAACAAAACAAAGGTATCTCCACCAGCCCTTCCCCCCCTCGTGTGGGCCAGGAAACCAGTTACCTTTTCCTCTGTTCAGATTCGTTTCTACATCTTCTACTTATTTATGAACTCTATGGTATGGTGGGGTTTGAGATCTGTTTCGCTCTTCCATTCAGCTCAGTTTGGGGCTTTTTTTTGGCTTTGAGGTCATACCCCCACAACACTCAGAGGTGATTCCTAACTCTGCACTCAGGAATTACCCCTGGCTGTGCTCAAGGGACATATGGAATGCCGGGATCGAACCCTGGCTTCGTGCAAAGGCAAACACCCTCCCTGTTGTACTATCACTCTGGTCCCTCAGCTCAGGTAATTTTTTTTTTTTTTCAGTCACATCCAGTAATGCTCAGCACTCAGGAATTACTTCTGGCCGTGCTCGGGGACCCTGTGGGATGCCAGAGATTGAACCCAGGTAGGCCGTTGCAAGGCAAACGCCCTCCCCGCTGTGCTGTCGCCTCCGGGCCCTGAGCTCAGTTTTCTCAGGATTCTTCCATCTTCGTACATGGACAAGCATTTCGGACTGATTTGTTCCTTATGTGCCAACTCGTGGTCACCCCAGAGTGTGCATCATCTTTTTTTCCAGCCTTGATTCCAGTGTTTAGTTATTATTACAAATGAACAAGCTCGGAGCTTCAAATAGGCCCGTGTGCTCTCAGCACTTCCGGCAAACACTCATTTGGACCGGCTGAAGCACACCAGACAGTGGGTCAGCCCATAAGTCAGCATTATGAAACACTTGTTTTAAGAAATAAAACAATATGTTTTTTTCAGACCTGATTGCATTATTTAAAACCCCTGCAGCAGAGGAGGAGAATTCCACTCCTGACCTTTTAGATTGAAGACGTTCCAGTGGGTGCGAAGTGGCCAGATTCTCTTCGAGACTAATGACGGTGAGGAGCTTTTCACATGCTTGTCTTCCCTCTATGTGTCTTCCTTTGTGACCTTTGGGTTCAAATCAACCTCCTTATTTGTTTTACTGATTACTGTGCATAAGTCCTGAGACGAAGAAGAAACGAGCTTATAAATATTGTAGCTGGAACTGATGAAACAGAAAGTGGAAAACGGCCAGAGAGAGGCAATGAGACCAAAACTCTCTGAGATCAGCGAGGCCAAACCAACCGTCGGTGGATCTGGACAGCAGAAACTGTGTAGACAAAACACTGCGAGTGTCAAGAAGAAGATTAGTAGAGGCAGGACCAGAGAGTCCCCAGACAGAGAGAGCGCATTCCTTCATCTTCCAGCGACCTGCCAGCACCTGCCCCAAACATGGAGGCTTCAACCTGTGGGTCTTCCTATATCAGGGACAGTGGGCTCAGCCAGGGCTCTCTTAGACAAGTCAAGGGGCTCACAGAGCTGCATTATTTGGGGGGTTTTAGGACAGGACCAGTTTCCTTAATGATTCCCCCAAATTATTGATCACTTGACATCCTGTTATTCGTCGATTTGCTTGAGCGGGTGCCAGTAACATTTCCATTTGACCCTGTCACGTGCCAGTGTAGCCCAATGGCATCTGCTTGCTCCAGGAATACGAAGAGCCTCAAACTGTTCGTTCAGGGTCTTGACCATCCTGTAGGTGGGCGGCCACGTGGTCTTTTGACGTGCCGTGGGATCCAGTCAGTAACGGCTCTAGTCCAGCGGTGGTCTCCAAGTCTCATTACATGTCCAGCCCATCTGATTTTCGATGCCTTGGCAAACGAGACAGCGTCCCTGACTCTCAATCATTGACGGAGGAAGGAACTCCGATTTCTTCTCTCACTTGAGTGCGCCGTGATATTCCAAGCATAGCTCTTTCAATTCCTCTTTGGGAGACCCGAATAGCATTCTCATCCTGCTTTCACAGGGCCCAAGTCTCTGAAGTGTATGTTAATGAACACTTTTGTAACTGTATATCTCATGGTGGTATAATAAAAAATTTTCAAATAAGGGGCTGGAGTGATAGCACAGTGGGTATGGGCATTTGCCTTGCACGTGGTCGGCCCGGGTTCAATCCCCGGCATCCCATATGGTCCCCGAGCACCGCCAGGAGTGATTCCTGAGTGCAGAGCCAGGAGTAACCCCTGAGCATTGCCGGGTGTGACCCAAAAAGCAAAAATAAATTAATTAATTAATTAATTAAAATAAATAAATTTTGGAAGTCTCATGAATACAAACACTACCGCCAAGTGCCAACAAAATTGCATCCGAATTCCTAGATTCAGCTCAGCTTTTTTTTTAAAAAAAAATGCTTTCTTGTATTTCCAGGTGGAATCAATAAAATTACAATCTGTGAACACCCCTATGAATTCTCTGGTAGACCAAACGCTAGACTTACTTTGTTTGTTCAATTACCAAGAGGTGACCACATAACATAGTTGTCATGATTGAAAGCTTATGATGTAAATTACATTCTATCTGGAGTGCAATCAAAAGTAATTGCCCTGACAGCAACGATAATTTCCCAATGTGACCCACCAAGCTCAATTAGGGTACGTGTCATCTTAGCCTGTAGCTCGAGAATTCCCCGCCGCCACATCAGGATTCTCGGGCATACGCTCAAAGAACACCTTCAGTTCTGAGTCATGCTGGGCGAGAGGCATTGGACGTGATTTAAGGAATAAAATTGATGAGCTTTGACAGAAAGGCCGGAGAGCAATGCGTCTACTGCGCCTCTCTCCTCTCTCCTCCTCTCCCTTTCTCTTCACTAGCTCTCTTCTCTCCCCCTCGTTTCTTTTTCTTTTTTTTTTTTTTTGCTTTTTTTGGGTCACACCCGGCGATGCTCAGGGCTTACTCCTGGCTCTGCACTCAGGAATTACTCCTGGCGGTGCGCGGGGGACCATATGGGATGCGCGGGGATCGAACCCGGGCCGGCACAGGCCGGCTGCGTGCAAGGCAAAGGCCCCTCCCCGCCTGGGCTATCGCTCCTGGCCCTCTCTCCCCTCGTTTCTCCCCCTCTCCCTTTCTCTTCTCCCGCTCCTCTCTTTCCCTCACTTTTCTATATTTGCCCTCTCTCTCTCTCTGTTTCTCCCTCTGCTCTCTGTCTCTCTCTGTCTCTCTCCATCTCTGTCTCTCTCTGTCTCTGTCTCTTTCCATCTCTGTCTCTGTCTCGTCTCATACTCTATCTTTGTGTCTCTGTCTCTCTCTCACTCTGTCTCTCTCTGCCTCTCTGTCTCTGTCTCTTGCTCTGTCTCTCTGTCTCTCCATCTCTGCCTCTCTATCTCGTCTCGTGCTCTGTCTCTCTGTCTCTGTCTCTCGCTCTGTCTCTCTCCATCTCTGTCTCTCTGTCTCTCTCAATCTCTGTCTGTCTCTCACCCTGTCTCTGTCTCTCTCCATCTGCTCTCTCTCTCTCCATCTCTGTCTCTCTCACTCTCTCTCCATCTCTGTCTCTCTCACTCTCTCTCTGCCTCTCTGTCTCTATCTGTCTCTCTGCCTCTCCGTCTCTGTCTCTCGCTGTCTGTCTCTGTCTCTATCACTTTCTCTCATTCTCTGTCTCACTCTTGCTCGCTCTCCCTCTCCCCCTCTCCCACTCAGAAAGGCGGTGACAGAGAAGGATGCTTCCCTAATTTCCACCTTATTTCCACAAAAGCCAGCAGGCTGTCACCTTACACCTCCTCAGGACCCGTGACATTGTCCCTTCCAGACCCCGAACACAGCTGCAAAGCTTTCAGGAAATGCTAATTTAAAAATCGCTGTATCACTGTCTTCCCGTTTATCATCGATTTGCTCAAGCGGGCACCAGTAACATCTCCATATGACCTGTCTCATGCAAGTAGAGCCCAAGGGCACCTGCTTGCTCCAGGAACATAAAGAGCCTCAAACCATTCCATCAGGTCATGGGAATGAGGTCTATAATTGTTACTGGTATTTGGCATATCAAATACAACATGGGTAGCTTGCCAGGCTATGCCGTGCGGGTAGCATACTCTTAAAAAACAATAAGAAAATTGCGGCTCACCCAGATCCAGATGAACACCGGGAAGAAACGAGTTGAGAAAGAAGACGAAGACGACAAAGCCCAAGACCAGCAGGCACTTGGCGAGCAGGACCTTGTCGGATATCCGGTGCTGGAGAGAGGAAGCAGAGTGTGACTCCCCGGGCTCTGTTAGGTGCCCCCAACGCACGACCTCATCCTGAGGACAGGAATCGCCATGACCCCCGGGCGGCAAACCCCTCACACCATGGGCATGAACATGAATGAAGCCAAGAAGCTAATGTGTGTCCCAGAAAGCAGGGTCGCAGCATTCACAATCTTTGTGAAAAATAAACTCTTGCCCTGGGGATGCAGAAGAACCCTGTAAACTGCACGTGCTGGTTTCTCCATCCATCCCAGGTGCAAGGACTTGCACACCCCACCCACAGCCAGGGAAACCCCCTGGGGTGCAGCTCCTCCAGGGGAGTGCGTTTCTACTGCCCAGGGGTGTCTGGTCATTTTTTGTTTTTTGATTTTTTGTATCACACCCATTAATGCTCAGGGGTTGCTCCTGGCTCTGCACTCTGGAATTACTCCTGGCGGTGCTCAGGGAACCATATGCGATGCCGGGGATCAAACCCGGGTCAGCCGCATGCAAGGCAAACGCCCTCCCGCTGTGCTATTGCTCCGGCCCCGGGAGTGCCTGGTCTTTAGTCCCATTTTCCCTCCTGCTCACAGCAGCACGGAAGATAACTTGCACTGGCCATCACGTGGCTCCTGCTGTGTCCTGCCATGCCCATCATCCAGGGCACCCATCGGCCAACCAGCTACCCCTGGTACTGGTGGAAGCCTGGCCCCGTCATTCAGGAGGATGACAGGAGGTGCCAGAAGGCACACGGGGCTTGGAACTCCAGCCTGAGAAGTGTGGATACCTTCCAGAGTCACACACAGACACACCAGGCTCCCCAGAGGCCACTTGGAGGCTGGGCACAGACAGGGTCACCAGCCCAATCCATGATCCCAGGTCAAGTCCTGCTCGCCTCCACTGACTGATAACCCCGGCCCACGTGAAGCAAAGACAAGCAAGCGGTATTTTCGAGAAGAGCAGTGGGACCCCTGGAGTTAAGCAGGTCCCCGATCACCACCAGGAGAGATCCCTGAGTCAGGAATAAGCCCCTGAGGACTGACTGCCAGGTGGGGCCCCAAAGAAAGGAGGTGAGTCAGAGAGCCCTGCAAAAAGAACCACGATGAGACCAGGGCTCTAGCCCGACAGGTAGGGATTTTTTCTTAAGTGGCCAACCCAGGTTCAACTCTCACCATCCCATATGGTTCTCTGAGTCCCGCATAAGGAGTGATCCCTGAGCGCAGAGCAGGAGGGAAGCCCTAAGCACCACGAAGTATGGCCCAAAAAGCAAAAGTAGATAGACAGAGAGAGATAGAGATAGAGAGAGATAGAGAGATAGATAGACAGACAGACAGATAGATAGATAGACAGATAGACAGATAGACAGACAGACAGACAGATAGATACATACGTACATACGTACGTACATACATACATACATACATACATACATGCATGCATTTTGGCTCCACAGATGGTCAGAGCTCCACCCAAGAGAAAAGCCCATCTTCCCCATTGTTGCGCCTCAAAGCACAAAGCGGGGCGCAGTTCATCAGAAAATGCACGAGATGAGAGCCTACTACTGAGAGTATACCACCCGCATGGCAGAGCCTGGCAAGCTACCCGTGTCGTAACAATTATAGACCTCATTCCCATGACCTGAAGGAATGGCTTGAGGCTCTTCATGTTCCTGGAGTGAGTAGATGCCTTTGGGCTACAATAGCATGGGACAGGAGGTATGGAGATGTTACTGGTGCCAGCTCAAGCAAATCGATGAACAATGGGAAGACAAGTGATACAAGTGAAATAAATTAAAAAATAACTTAAATAAACAAAAGAACCCACAATACCTTTTTTTGTAGCTCCTGGATATTGGCTTCCCAATTTTTATCTTCCTGTGAGATTTGCCTATAGGAGAAAAGGTGCCAAGATTACTCCTCCGGCGGCGGGCTGGGCCGGGGCAGTCAGGAGTGGGTGGCACCCTGGGGAAGGCCTGATGCCACCAAGCACGGGCAGAGGCGAGGGCGGCTGGAGCTGGGTGGGCCAAGACTCCTGATGAATATTTCTTTTTTGTAATTTTTATTATACCACCGTGAGATACACGATTACAAGGATGTTCATAATTGGGTCTCTGTCCTACAGTGTTCCGCGCCCAGCCCTCCACCTGTGCACATTTCCCAACACTAGTGTGCCCCGCTTCCCTCCCACCAACCCCCACAACCTACCTCTATGGTTCTCTCTCTCTCTCTCTCTCTCTCTCTCTTTCTCTAGGGTTGTCATGTGTATTCCTTCACCTACTTCCCATACTCAGTTCTAGCCCAGTGCTACCACTGTATCACTGTATCACTGTCTTACCGTTCATCATCGATTTGCTCGAGCAGGCACCAGTAACATCTCCATACGTCCTGTCTCATGCTAGTAGAGCCCAAGGGCATCTGCTCACTCCAGGAGCATAAAGAGCCTCAAACCATTCCATCAGGTCATGGGAATGAGGTCTATAATTGTTACTGGTATTTGGCATAAAACATTTTTTGTTACTGGATTTGCAGCAGTTATGTGTACCTAGGTCGAGAAGTGAACATGATGAACAACCTAAAACCTGAGCTTCGCAGGAGGAAGAGAGCGGCATGGAATGCCTTCAAAGGCATCGAAGAAATAGCTAAAAGGACAAAGAACCTCCGGCCCGGGCACATCTCTTCGACTCCACCGTTCTCCCTGCATTAACATACGCCTCAGAGACCTGGGCCCTACGAAAGCAGGATGAGAATGCTATTCGGGTCTCCCAGAGAGGCATCGAAAGAGCTATGCTTGGAATATCACGCCTCACTCAAGTGAGAGAAGGAATCCGGAGTTCTGACCTCCGTCGCTATTCCAGAATCAGGGACGCTGTCTCGTTTGCCAAGGCATCGAAAATCAGATGGGCTGGACATGTAATGCGATTTGGAGACAACCGCTGGACTAGAGGCGTTACCGACTGGATCCCACGGGATGTCAAAAGATCACGTGGCCGCCCACCTACAAGATGGTCAGACTTCCTTGTTAAGACCCTGAAGGAACGGTTTGAGGCTCTTCATATTCCTGAATCAACCAGATGCCATTGGGCTACATTGGCACGTGATAGGGTCCAATGGAAATGTTACTGGCGCCCGCTCGAGCAAATCGATGAATAACGGGATTCAAGTGATCAAGTGATTTGGCATAAAAATACGACATGGGTAGCTTGCCAGGCTCTGCCGTGCCTAGTGTTACCATTCCCAACTATGTGTCCAACTGGTCACTTCTCTATCTCACCTACCCTCGCACTCCCCCATATTTCCTCCTGGCCCATTTTGCCTGGAATCCTAAGACCTTTTTCAAAAACAAACATGAGAACAAGCCCTGAAGGGCTAGAACTTGCCTTCATTTGCCTTATTTCTAATCTGCCCTTTAGGGTCCCAGGACCCAGAACTCTCCAAGTCTCGGGTTCCCCATGTCTGACAGAGACAGGGAATGAGCCCAGGGAAACTGGGTGTATCTTCGGGTGTCCCGGCTCTCAGATGGGCAGCCCTGGGGCCCGCCAAGCACGTGAGAGACCCCACCTCCACTGAATGACACGGACCCACACATCACAGCGGGTCATTCACTCCTGCAGCCACACACAAAATTTTCCAATCTTTGAAGATTTGTGGCTTCTTGTGGGCACCTGTCACACTGCCCCCGGTTCACCACTTGAGGCCCCAAGCAGTGATTCAGCATTCTGAGATGGGGGAACTAAGTGGGGTACAAGCGCCTCCCTGACGTCCTTGTCCAGAATGAGGGCAGGCAGGAACTCGGCTCCTCCTGGTGGCCACCAAACACACCCCAGCTCTGATCCAGGAAAATTCCACTGGGGAACCAAGTGGGACTTAGGTGTCGCCTTGAGCGTCCTGAGCCAGCAGCCACTGGGAGAATGTTCCCTTGACCCACGGCTCAGAGTCACCGGGAAAGTGCTCTGTTCTCCCGCACTGTGCCTCTTTGAGCATTACCTGTGGGCATGACCTCAATTATGACTGCCTCACTGGCCAGCAGCATGACCTAAGCTGACCAGCAGTGTGTCCTGACATCCAACACCCTATGGTCAAGTCCTCAATTCTGAGTCTTGCTTTTGTTTATTTTGCTTTTGGGGTCACACCCAGCAATGTTCAGGGGGTTACTCTTGGCTCTGCATTCAGGAATTACTCCTGGTGGTGCTCGGGCTATCATATGGGATGCCAGGGATCAAACCCAGGTTGGCTGCGTGCAAGCAAATGCCCTCCCCGCTATGCTATTGTTCCGGGCCCTCGTTTCTAGGGCAAGTTCTCTTCTCCCCTAGCTGTGTGACCTAAGCTCACACACTGACATCTCTGAACCCCCAATTTTCTCATCCGACAACTGGGATGGATGCCAACATCACACAACCTGAGAACTAAGTGATGTTAGATAGAGTCCCGGACCAGGCACCCCGGCCTGCCCTCAAAGGGAGCTGGCATTAGGGCACCGCCATGCCGGGGTCCTGCCCGCTGCATCCGGGGTACCTGTGGAAGCTGTGCAGCCTCCGTGCCAGCAGGCGCTCCAGCATCCGCACTTTCTCCAGGGAGCAGGCTCCGCGACGGCCGTCTCCTCGCGGCTGGCCGGGCTGATGCGCTGAGCCGTCAGGCGCCACACCGAGATCTCATGCTTCAGTTCTGCAGGAAGGAAAACCCAGCTGAGTCTCCAGGGACCCCTGGTGCCAGGGCACCCTCTCCCCCCACACTCGCCTTCCCCACGCTGCCAGCAGCACACCGGTGAACCCGATAGCCAGGCCACAGACCACACAGCGGAAACTGCAGGCCTGGTGCAGGTCCAACCCAGGTTTAGTTCCCGCACCCACATGATCTCCCAAGCACCGCCAGCTGCTCCCTGGAAAGCCCTCAGCACCTCCAGACTGGCCGTGGGGGCCAGCACTGCACATTCTCAACCCTGTGCTGAACTGACCACTGACCCTATTGGCTGGAAATCCCTTGTGGGGAGCCTGGACCTCCTGAGAACAGCCCGAGGAGCCCCAGCAAAATAAGAAAGAAAACAAATCTATTAAGAGAGAGCAAACCCATAAAGGGCTGAGCTACTTCACATGGGCTCAGCAATGTAATTTTTTATTTTAATTTTCTAAACTTTATTTAAAAACCGTGATTTACAAAGTTGTTCACAGTACAGTTGTTTTAGGTATTCAATATTCCCAACACCAGTCCCACCGCCAATGTGTCCTTATGACCACCAAAGATTCCTGTTTTTCACCACCTTCCCCATGCCTACTCCCTTGGCAGACACTGATTATGAGCAATTTACTCTTTTTTTTTTTTTGCTTTTTTGGGTCACACCCGGCAATGCTCAGGGGTTTCTCCTGGCTCTGCACTCAGGAATCACTCCCTGACGGTGCTCGGGGGACCATATGGGACGCTGGGGATCGAACCCGGGCCGGCATAGGCCGGCGCTGCACAAGGCAACGCCTACCCGCTGGGCTATCGCTCCAGCCCAATTTACTCTTTTTTTAAAAAAAATATTTATTATACCACCATGAGATATACAATTACAAAGATGTTCATATTTGAGTTACGGTCATCAGTGTTCCAGCACCCATCCCTCCACCAGTGCCCATTTCCCACCACCAATGTCTCCAATGCCCTCCCCTCCCCTAGTCTGCCTCTATGGCAGGTTCTTTATCTCTTTTCTCTCTCTCTTTTCTCTCTCTCTTTCTCTCCTCCTCTTACACATTGTGGATTGTAATGCATACATTTAGAGGTTAGCATGTGTATCTTTTTGCCTATATTCAATGCTCAGTTCTAGGCTGGTATTACCACTTTTGACAATTATTAGCTCACTGTTCCCGTCTCTGTCTAACCTAACCTCTGACTCCCACACGTTTGTGGTAGATTCTACCTTTGACAAGACCTCCTGATCCAGAACAATTTACTCTTGGTTGACGTTGTCCCCTGTGCTGGACGATGTCACCACCTGTGAGCTCACCTTAACCTCAGGCTCAGGTATACGAGGATACCGCAGCCTGTGCAAAGCAACATGCACCGTATGCACATAGGTGACAGCCCTGCAAACTCCAGGACATGCCCTTAAACTCACCCCCCTGAAAACACACTGCCAACACTCTCAGGGTGCAGCCTCCAGTAGCCCACGCCTCCCCATATGAGGAATTAACCACCACCTTTTTTTTTTAATCACAACTGTCCTTGAGGAAAAAAAATACTCTGGCACAAAGATCGGACGCCCGACAGGGCATGTACCTACTCACCAACGATCTCACTGGGCTCCTTGTTATAAAACATTTTGTTCCGATAGAGCAGTCTGAGGAGCGGGAAAGAGAACAAGAGCACGAGGCAAATGCCCACGAACATGTGCGCTGTGAACCCGGCGAAGTCCAGGCCCTGCAAGGAGACCAAGGAGAAGGAAGGATTCAGGCAGGGCCCTGGAGGTCTAGCAGGTCTCACAGTGGAAACGGGCGCCCGCCCTTCACTACAGTTTTGGGAAGCACTACAGTTTCTTACTGCCCAAAGCAGACCATTCTTTTTATTTGTTTGTTTGTTTATCTATCGCTTGTTTATTTATTTATTTGTATTTGATATGCCAAATACAAGTAACAATTATAGACTCATTCCCATGACCTGATGGAATGGTTTGTGGCTCTTTATGTTCCTGGAGCAAGAATATGCCCTTGGGCTCTACTGGCATGAGACAGGACATATGGAGATGTTACTGGTGCCCGCTCTAGCAAATCGATGATGAACGGGAAGACAGTGATACAGTGATTTTATTGCACCATCGAGTGTTGGCTGTTCACGACTGGGTTTCAGTCACAGTGTTGTAACACTCATTCCTCCACCAGTGCACGTTTCCCACCACCAATGTGCCCTTTACCCTCCTGCCATCCTCCCACCCCTGGCCCCGCCTGTCTCCATGGCAGGCACTTTCCTCCCTCTCTCTCTCCCATTGGACATTATGGTATGTAGTGCAGATGCTGAGTGGTCATTGTGTTTGTTCCCTTACCTATTCTGCACGCAGTCCTTATACATGTCCTTTACTGTCGGAGAACACTGGGTTCCCAGACAAATTCAGGGAGCAGGTACTGCCCCAGGGGATCGGCAGCCAACGACTGAGAAAGACTCGTGAATCCAGCAAAGTTTCAAAACGCTTTACTCACACTTGTTCTGGTATAGAGTCTAGTAACAGGAAAACTCCAGACCTTAGGTTCCTGGCTGGGCCCTGGCCACATGCAGGTTTAGAATCCTAGGCCAAGATGGCCACTAAAGACCAACGTGCAAGGCCCAACAGGGCAGAAAATGGAGAGAAGTAGAATGGAGGGTGAAGAGGGAGAGAGAGAGAGAGAGAGAGAAAGAGAGAGAGAGAGAAAGAGAGAGAGGAGAGAGAGAGAGAGAGAGAGAGAGAGAGAGAGAGAGAGAGGAGGCTACTGCTTTTTATAACCTTTTCAGCCCTGACCAGCCCATATCAACGGATAGCAGTTAAGGTCAATCCCTCAGGTTTGCTTCTCCCAGGACCTCACCTAGTCCCCTTGAAATGTTAATATTGCCCCAGCCAAGGTCTGTCCTTGAAGTTTCCCTGCAGGCCCTATGCAGAGTGGGGGAGGGCATGTATCTGTACCATGGATATTCTACAGCCAGGTGTATATTTCTCCAAGCCTTCACAAGATCCTTATCTTTACTCCATAGTTGTTTTGGATATTAGCCTTTAGACTTATTAGAGAGCCACGCATGCTTGTTTGGAGGCAAACAGCATTTCCCTCTGATCTAATTATAACTATATTATACTTAGAGATCCAACATAGCCAGATAAAAATACTGGTAAGATCTGTTTAGTCCCACAATGATTATGGCAGCATGAGAGAAAATATTTATACCCGCTAACATAGAAACATGGTAAGATATCCTGCCACATAGAGTCACAGATCCAAACTGTCTTCCTGCCCCTATCTACCAAGCGTCCTGCAGGAGATAACTCAAGGTAAGATGGAGAGGCTCTTGGCAGCCATGTACTGCAACAATCACCACCATCTTTGTCATAGTGATCCTTTCACTATCCCAACTTCCTTTTCCCCAAGAGGCTGAAACAGGCTTCCAACCATGGAAGGCTCATCCTCCCTAATGGCTGCGTAGTATTCCACTGTATTGATGTACCATCGTTTCTTTAACCAGTTGTTTGTTCTTGGGCATTCGGGTTGTTTCCAGATTCTGGCTATGGTGAATAGTGCAACACAGACCATTCTTAACCAGAAATATTAGCAACCTTAAGGAAAAAAGTCAAAGCAGGGGCTGGAGCAACAGTCCAGCAGGTAGGGCACTTGCCTTGCACACAGCCAGCCTGGGTTCGATCCCCAGCATCCCCTAT